>PNEQ01037585.1:6641-22835 GCA_003012365.1 Medauroidea extradentata
AGGCATTGAAACACTTTGTTTTAAAATGAATCGCACCTAAAATCAGTGGTTCTAACCCATAAGCGACACGCGTGACTACAAGGCTGTTTGCATTATTTTTTAATATTTGGTATTTCTCTATGCACGTTGCACAGTTTTCAACGCAACTTTCTGGCAGAAAAACGCGCCTAGCATTGTAACAGTCGCGAGGACTTTACTTATTTAAATGCCTTGGTGGCTGTTAGTTCTTCTGTATTCCTTGCGTCAACTTTAAATCATAACTGCCTGAAGTAGATGAACAATGCCAAAAAGTAAACCATAACCTTCATCACACGCCTTCGTGTGTTTCAGTCACTAACTAGTTAATGGTTCGTAATTTTTTTTATCATAAAATTAGTCCTAAAACGAAAAAAAAAAAAAAAAGACATTTAGAATTTTCAATGTCGAAGTTCTTTTCAAATTAACTTTAAATTTTTTACGCCTGCAATAATATAATTATTGCTATCACCAATGTCGGACAGCGCCTGAAAATCATATCGGCTCCCCTGAACTTTACAGTGGTACCAGAGTTACACGACCAGTTTAAATGCCTAACTTCGTGCGTTGTACCGACGAGATATTTATTTCACTTGCACACTTATTTATTTTTTATTCAAAACACAATAAATCCAGCCAGGAACAAATTGTTGGTAACGGTTATGTGAACTATTTAAGGTACGGCACATTATATTTGTTTTGAAAGTCCACCATCGTCTGTGCGGTGCGGCGATATAAAGAAACGTCGTGTACGCAGTGATGCCTACGTGCTAGGCTCTGCATCCCCACGCCCAAATGTCACATGCGTTTCGTACGAAAACTATGCGTCGTCGACTGTCACTACAAGACTACCTTTTTTATTACTAAGGTCACATTACCCAATAATACACTTTTACGTCTCACATTATCCTTTTATTTTCGTAAGGATAGAAGGTATCAACGGGTGTTATCTGTTTCTTTGTGGGCTTTATTGCCATTACAGTAATTAATATCCTGAGTTTTGTTAGTTCACGTCGACCAGAGTTCGGTTTGTGGGGAATTTAAAATTCTAAAATTTTATTTTTAAAGGCGAATTACGCCTTTAGTAGCCTGTTGCTGTAATATTTCACTCAACACGCACACATTATATAATAGGATGAGTCAGGCCGGAGTGTATTAATTTCGTGTGGCGGTAGCTCACAAAAAACCATGTCGAAAATGTATTTTCAATATGTTCCTAAAGTGAAAATTGTGGGAGTACCCTGAAAATAGACTATCAAATTAAATTTTAATAAACTTTCAAAACTTGTAACTACTAAGCAACGAAACTTTGTACATTGTCTTATAAATTAATTTACTTCATTCTAAGTAATTTAGTTGAGTTATTACATTAGTCCATCGTTGTTCAAATGGGAGCACGGCCCTTTTCTTCTGCTTTTAACTTCGAAACAATTTACTGTGATTCATATTCTACTACAGAATATTAAACAGACACGGAAGATTAATAAGAAAAAGGTTGTGTTGTCGAAGATTGCTAGAGTTAGCAGTTTTCGAGGAAATCGTATGTGTATATTAATGTATTTTTTGTAACGCCTGAAACATATGCAATCATTGTGACTGGCTTGCAAGGCGTGTAACTGAATTAATTAGGCATGTTGCAATATATTAGATGATAAAACTGTCGTAACAACAACATGCCTATTAGATCGGTTACACGCCTTACAAGAAAGTCGCAATGTCTACATATATTTCAGGCGTCGCAAAAATTACATTAATATTTACATGCGATTTTCTCGAAAACGGCTAACTGTAGCAATATTCGACATGATGCAATTTTTACTAATGTTCCGTGCCTGTTTAATATTCGGTATTATTACATGAATTACAGTGAAGAGTTGCGAAGTTAGAAACTGAAGAATTGTGTCATGCCCGATTTGAACAATGATGGGTCAATGAAATTACCCAAATAAATTACTTAAAATAAAGTAAAGTAATATATAAGATATTGTACAAAGTTTCATTATTTCATATTAAGTAGTGTTTTAAATTTTAATTTAAATTTAATTTGAAAGTCTATTTTCAGGGTAGCATCACTCCCACTATTTTCACTTTAGGGATAAATTTAAAAAAAACATTTTCGACATTTTTTTGTAAACTATCACCACACAAAATGAACACACTCCGTCCTGACTCATCCTGTATATAATGTTCTGAACGACTCTATGGTACTAACCAGAGTTCAGTTGTATTTATTTAAATTTCGTTTGGTAAATGTTATGTTAGTGATCAAAGCGTTAGTAAGCATGCAGCTAGTATTGTATATTAGGCCCACATCTCACACCAGTATTTTTTTTTCCTTGGCACACATGTAACTGACTGAACTAAATGTTTTGGACATTCAAAATTGCAGTCATAATTAGATATTATTGCGACAATGACGTGTGTCCAAACCATTTCGTTTAATCATGAATTCTCAATTCTCAATGCAAGAATCTTTCAAATAACTATTTTTCACATAATGTGATGGTTTTTTGACAAATGGCCGTAACTAACAGTTGAATAAATCTAAAAACATGTTCATTTTAAGCCTAATCAAATCCCACTTAGGCTATAACTTTTTGATTCTGTATTTCGTTTGCGTAATTATAGTAAATGAATATTGATTAGTTAGTAACCAGTGAAATAATAATCTCTTTATAAATACTAAACTTTTAAAAACAGGAAATATTATTGCAATGTGGCTTACGATATTTTGCCAAATCACAGTCAAATTTTATTGTTAACTTTTTCTTTATGTCTACGCACAAGTACTACATGATGAACGAGATGGTTTTGAAAACCGAGTTACGAGTTGACGTCCTTACGCACTGGATTCGCTCGGGACGGATCGGAAGCGCGACAGCACGGTAGTTGGCGAAATGATTCTCACGTACAATTTGTTACAGTTCTGACTGCTATAATGTGTACCAATGTATGCAGGAGAACACGTTTCGCTAAGATTTATTGCACTCTTCGACAAACTTATACTAAACTCCACAGTTTAACAGGCAGCTGAGCGTGCATGTGTGTGTTAAAATCATATATGGCATTGGAAACACTGCTTTTCCTCGTACATAGAAATGCCAACACAACTGTGAAATAGTTAATATTCATCTGCTATGATAGTATAAACGAAATTTATAATGCACGTTAAATAAAAAAATCAAGAAGTTACCAGCATAACTGATAAGCAGTGGCGTATCGTGGTCATCTTCGAAGGACATGCGGTGCTACGCAGTGTTTATAAACGACACTGAGTTGTCTATGGACCCATTAAACTGGTAGAGGTGTGTACAGTCTTGAGCCAGTAGCGCACAAGAAGCAAGGAACGTACTGTCCAAATACTCCTCGGTGTACACAACACATGTTTATTGAATGTGACAGGCAAGCACATTGAGCCCACGTGATCAAAACTTACAGTCGGAGCTCATATTGCATGCCTCGCAACACTAGCACGATACGTCATTGCTGACAAGCCTACTTTCCTCAAGGCGGGTGTAAATTAACACTGCAGGTTACGAACATTTAGGAATATTGAATAATAATATTAATTAATTAAGACATATTATAAACGAAATATACAAATAATAAGTCAGCTTACAAAGCAATATACCCGTACCCAGTTCAATTAAAACGATGAAAAAATTTTCTGAGATGTCTTTCTATCATAAAGCTTAAAAATGGCGGCAGATGTAGAATTATTAACAAAGTAAAGTCAGCTATGTATGTGGTATCTGTGTTCCAAGTTTGATGAAATTCAGTAATATGGTTCCTTAATTACCTAGCTTGATCTACAAATGTTTAAATGGCCTCCATTTTGAAAATATGAAAAAAGGGCGTAAATTAAACATATAAAAGTGAAGTCAGGTTGCTAAGTACTAAATGTGTACAAAGTTTGGTGGAATTTGCTTCACTGGTTAAAAATTTTTAGGGGTAATACATACACACACATACACACGCAGCCAGTTAAAAAGGTGATATCATAAGCCTTATTTTTCCTTCGAAAAGTAGGCTAAAATTATTGATGTGAGAGGTTAGCGTAAGGTACGTAATATTGGCATAGGAGTGAACTGTTAAGTTACGTTTTGGTCACGAGCATAATATTTACCGAACTAAATAAATATAATAACAACTGAAGTATGTGGTTGCCACCATAGAGCATTTCCGAACATATATTTATTTATTTATTTGTAAATTTCATGCTGCAATATGTTTTGAAACAAAAACATTTAAAAAATGCTAAATTATGTAAAATTATAGATGGTATTAATGAGAAACATATTGAAAACCAAATTTTCTTGGGTACCCAGTTCTGCCTCTGTACTACGTTTTGCCCCTACCCCACCCCCAATCAAAGTTTTTTTTCATATACATTCGCACCAACGAGATATATAGTAAACATAGAGGAGCGGAAGTGCTTTCGGGTTGAAGGCCAATTGAACTTGTGTCGGCCATGTTTTCCATCGTCAAAACAAAGGGGCGTGGCAGGGTGTTTGTTAAAGATAATTACGTTTATGTACTGATAACAACAGCAAAACAAAGATTGCGATGCGTTGTGTATGTGTACGTAGCATGTAAAGCACATAAATACTTCTGTCTATAGTTTAATATTTTAGGAACAAATCGTAAATATAGAGTAAAAACAATTGGCGAAAATGTGTAGGTAGCGAGGTAACTGGCTCATTTTAAAAACGTTAAAGTAAACATATGCAGGCATAAAATCTACATATTATGCATTTCAGTTGTGTGTAATTATTATTACCTCAGTGTTGCGTATACACCGTGTAAGACTTTATAAGTTAAGGTTATGCTTATATACCAAATCAATCTGTAAAATATTCCTCTCACCGACCTCACAAGCAATGACTGCCTACCGAATTCGTTCTCTTCCATTCCACTTGAACCTTGTCGCTGGTGTTTACTCTCCCCATACCCTCCCTTAGCTAGGTTGCAATTTAACCCTCCCCAACCTCCCTCTCTAGTCACAAGTATGTACATCCTGACCAGACTTTCAACTCTTCTTCTGTCCTTCAATGTACTCCATCCCATTTCCTTCAACATTACATATGGCCTTTATATCTCTTCATCCTCTCCATCGTACCGCTGCCTTCTTCACCTACTATTCACCCATCTCATTACCCTCTTTGCACCTTTCTCCGTTCCCGCACCTCAACTTCCATGTACGCATCCTTCTTTTCAGCAGCATATTCCAGCCTTGGCCATACCGTACTATCATGCAGTATGCCTTTTCCTTCACCTCCCAGTAATGAAATTCAAACGATTCCGTTAAAGTTATGTTTCGTTAATATGTGGTTTGTATTGGTTGTAAACTAAAAAGTTCGGCACCTTTTATCGTGTCTCATTGCAGCTACCTATAACATAATAGTTCAATTTATCTAAACTGCATAAACAAGGCCTATAGTTGTTGTAATATGATAAATCTTTTATTTTATTGCTGTAGTTAGTGTGTGCAGCCGAACACTGAGATAGGCATCACAATTTGTTGTGGACTGCAGCAATTTATTGCATATTTCATGTCGGCGAAGGTATGAATATTCTCTAGTGATACATTAATCAGTCGTAGTTGTAACGGACTCGACATTAACTCGACAAACAAATTCCACAACAATCAATATCCCAAAATATTTCTCACAATTCTCGTTAAACTTATATTACAACATGCGTCAGCTGACAATGTTTTAACTATAGATAAAATGGCGGCCAATTTCAAATAGGTTTCACCTGAGAGCCTTGGAAATAGCTGTGACCTCCCCTCTATGTTTACTATATATCTCGTTGATTCGCACACATAGCAATTCACTTGTTTTTTTACTTAATTTTTGGAGCACCCCGTTCTGCCCGTCTACGTAACTGCCAAAAGTGTAATTCTTTCGTGAACCTGGCAATCTCGCATGCAGGGGGATGCGGCTCTGCAAGGAAAGTGTCATTGCCATCGTCCCACCATCATGAATGAAACAGGGAGAACAATATAGTAATCCATTGATTCATGGCAACCTTCAGCTTTATCCCTTGTAAACAAACGCCAAACTTGGCAAGCTGAGCCAAGGTTGGCGATAGGCTCTCGCCTTCCAACATGGCGATCCGACATCTATTCCCGGCGAGGTCTACTTGGATTTTCTCTTGCGAGACGTTCTATACTCCATGTCTCCCGCCCCTCCACTTAGGCTCTTCCGCAATATTCGACTCATGTCACCCCTCACCTAAATGGTACACTGACGTATTTCAAAAGTGTACCTAGGCGCCGAAAACAAATTTAATTACCTTTCCAGTTTGATCAAGAAAGCTGTTTTCCTACTTTCTTATTTACACACAGTTGACTCAATAATCTTATTAAATTATTTTGAGACGCTTTTGATATTCCAAGGCGATCAAAGTAATTAGACTGGTTATTTTAACATCGTGCGAAAGTAAAACGAGGAGTAAAGATCCAAGATTTCCTGGACCGAATTTTAAAACTAACGTATTTCATCAGTTAATGAATTAAATAGGTTGACAGCGCAACAGCAAAACTTACATTCTATTTATGGTATTAACTTACTTGCGATCGCTCGTTCTATAAAACTACTCCATTCTCTGGAAATAAGGTTGCAAAAAATTGCAGAAGTTTTGCCTAGTTAGCTGCGGCAATATTCTTTATTTGTGGGACAAATTTGCACTGTTTGGAAGCCTTATGAAACGGTCGAAAATGAAGGTAAGCACAAAATATTATTTCTCCAATTTAAAATCTACTGAAATTAAGTAAAACTTTTCCGTGACACTGATTTATCGCGGAAGTTCACTCTTTGCTAGACTTCAATATATGATGTCCATATCATGAGTTCTTCTTCAGTTATTGATGTATTCCTAATTGACTGGGCCAACCCTGGTCCGTAATTACTGAATATTTGTGATTCGTTTATTAAGATCTACATAAACATCCTCTAATGTAACTATACGCAGGCCGCAACACTGCTTTGCAAAATACTGTGGCACGAAAAATCCTTGTGATAACCGCTATGTCTAACTATGTCCCAGCATGTAAACACAGATGAGACGTGTTAACGGCAACCACGTGAGCTAGAGTCTAGTGTAGGCTGTGGTTGGTTGTAACTCAGCCTAACCACCGGACACTAAATCGCCTGAGAGAAGCTGACGTCGGTAACTCGTTAAATGTCTCCCTCGCCGCTCGCTCGATCACAGCCACGTATAACCGCGGCTCCGAGGTTGTTATCAGGTTCCTGGTGTAAACACCGAGAGCATACAGTACGCCAGCTTTAAGAGTGCGTGGTAGATAAATAAACGCTGAAAACATCAATTGATTTCTACGCTTTGTTCGAAGCCAGTATGGATAAAATACTCAATGACAATCCTAGATGGTGGTATTTGCCAACTTTATGAGAAAATATTTATCCAATTTTACTAATTCGTTACGCGTGATCTCTTGCGCCGCAGTTAAATGCAAGAGGTTCCGGCGTCATAGATTGTGCCTCAGAAGAACGTAACACTGGAAACAATTTTGTTTAAAACGTTGGCTTATTGTCTAGGATTGCTATTGTTTAATTTTTGCAAATTGGCTTCAAGAAACCTACAGTTATAGATTAATGCTTTTAGCGTTGACTTATGTACCACGCCCTCTTAAGGATCCGGATCCCTCGATTAAAGTATTTATACCAACTCATAACCTGTGGACTAATATATAAATTGTAAATTTTGTTACATTAACACGTTCACAACTAAATGCAGAAAACTACAATAACTCGGGCGTGTAATGAGGAAGGGGAACAGGTATAAACTGCTGCAGAATATTCTTTAAGGAAATATGTCTGGTAATAGAGGACAAGGAAGAAGAAGAAGAAGGACGTATTGTATCGAACTCCACACATGAGCGAGGAACGTTTTTAAATGTAAATAGACTACGTCTCGTCGACGGCTAGGTCACTAGAGACGACGACTCACAACTTGATACAATGACAGGAGCAGGGAGAAGAATCGGCCATGGCCTCTGTTTAGGAACCACCTCAGTACTCGTCTGGAGCGATTTCCGGAAACCTTCAACCGAAATCAGGATGGCCGGAGCCGGGGATTGAACCCGGGTCCTCCAGAATGCGAGTCCAACGTGTTACCGTTGCGTCACCTCAGCCGGTAACTTTTTCGAAAAAAAAAAAAGTGATGTAGCTGTGATGGCCACCAAAGTCCAAAATGGATAGGCACTAATAGAAGAAGAAGAAGAATTGCACTTTACCAAGAAGAAAATGCTATTGTTTGTTGCAACCAAAGACGTCACCTTCATCTAAACATTCAAGGAATAATGCAACACTTCAGAGTATACTTAACCTATGACGTGTCGTTTAAATCTTCCCAGGCTCTATATTTTTTACGAGTTTTCAAAATTTGTCGGTAGATTTGAATAACGTCCTTCTTAGTGTTTACAACCTTATCTAGCAGATCGAACAAGGGCAATGTAAATGTGGATAACTACGCTTGTTAAATTTATATTGTACAGGACGTTTGCGCATTTTGTTGCAATACAATGCGTCGGTGTACCCAAGACAAAAGTTACTTCTGTTGAAAAAAAAATGTTAACGTTCAGCAATTACCCAGTTACGAGGACTTTAAATCACTCAGTTAAACGAGAGGACAAGATAAATAAGAGCAGCCCATGCACGCATTCATGGTCGTTCGAGCAATTGAAGCTTCGTGTCACAAATAATTATCTTCATTTAGGAATAATTGTTTAATTAGCACGTTTCTACATGTAGAGCGTAATGTCGCGTGATTATTGTATTTTACAGAGAAGCCCGGAGAGCAATTCGATCGTACTGCGAGCGTTTATATCGACACTGAGAACTCTCCACGTGAGTGTTACAGTTGTGGCAACTCTACATTTCGTACATCCTATACTAAAGCTATATGCAACGCAAAGGACTAGGGAAAAAATACCGTGAAATGTTTTACGCTATGCATGAATAAGTGAGATAGGCATAATGCCACTTCTTTTACGGCATACATATAAAAAAAATGAACGATTTACAACATTCAATCACTACGCAAGAGAAAGATGTAAAAATTTCTGAAGAAAAAAAATTATAGTATTTTTTTTGTTAGTTACCGAAAAACAGTAACAAAATTCCATCACGTGAAGTTTTATCACAAACTTCACTGGAATTTTGCTGCACGTAACAAAAATTTTATTTTTGGCTAAGGCGTTTCACAAGTTATACTAGTTCACTATGTCATGTGACTTATTGCACTCCGCAATACCAACATCAATCAACATTTCGCATTATATAAATTTTATCAAATGTAATTTATATTTACGTGTATGATACACTAGCACCGTAATTTTCCTTTTAGAAATATAATATCTTTCGACGCACACAGCGGATTCTTAGCCTTTCAACTTAATTATATAATTTCAGTTTTAAGATATCGATATGTTAGCACCTCTTAGTATTTATTGTTTGCTACTAAAGAATGTTAACTTCAACTGCTGTCTTATTTAATTTCGACAAGTTAGCTCGTAGTCAGCTTATTAATAATATTGTTTAAATTCCACGCGTGGGTGGGTGGGGATTTATTTATGGGGGAGGTGGATTTCTTACATTAATGTAGCCAATAATTAAAACTTTCAAGGGGATACGTAACTATAGCTTACTGACTTAGCAGCTTGAGGACGGGAAGACCCTAGCCTCCACCAATGTTACGATTTTTATAAAAGACACTCCTTTCTTTGTTATTTAGTAACGATGGGTATAAAATTCTATATCACGTAAAATATTTTGTAATTTATATAATATATATGTAATATATTTCATTACATTTACGGTGTTCTTTACGGAGGGAGGCAAGAATAGTTAGCTATATAATTATATATTCATGAATACTTACGAGCCACTCAATTTATTTACGTCTATGATAATCCCACCTTGTTAATGATGCCGAGGCTGATGTAAGGAAACATCCACGGCGATCGGCACGTCGTAGATCTGGACGTCGTGGTGCATCTTGGTAGTGAAGTGGTCCATGCGACGACATGGGGCAGACAGACCTCGTAATTAGCGTGACACGCCCCTTTATCGCACCCTGTGTGGAAACTCGTATCGCTGTTGGAGTGGGGAGTTCTGTCTTGCAGTTTGCAGCAACTTATGTTTAATATTTTGGAATTCCTGGCTGGGTGGCCTGGTTACTGATCGTTATGTTAGAACCAGGGTTACATGGTTCATAACAATATGGCCCATCACTGGAACAGAGCTGTATGCATTGCTGGAAGACAGTTGGCCAACTGACGGAAAGCGCCCGGCACCATTGCTGGGCCTGAAGATGCAACCATGGGATATCCTTAATCTGCCCAGTCATGGTCCAACAGTGGTATAACAAGAATGGCGCATGAATTATCCATGCATCCGACCAGCAATGCCCCACTGATGTCTCACTTCACAGCCATCAGCTGGCTTACAGAGGGCTGGCCAAGCCTGTACCAGCAATGGTTCACCATTGAATCACTCTACCGCCACAGCTGGCCCATAGATGGCATGCCATATGTGCGATACTGATATAAAATATATTTTTACTTTATAATTGTATCGTTATTAAGTGTTTCCTGTTTGATACTGTTTATTTATCGACATTGAATCTAGATATGAACTTGAAAATGTGTTTGTCATTGCCGAAATTCGAACCAACAATTCTTACGATTACAGACACGCATTGTAGCCACAAGACCACAGTAAAAATACGAGGATGAATAGTGTGCAATTCCTTAATAGAATATTTTTGTGTACTCAGAAATTCCGCATAATAGTGTAGTTAAAATAATAAAATTTTACTTTGTATTGATTCATAACATCGTAAAAGTATTTTAAGTACTGTGTAATACGTAATATGCTTTCTCGTTTGCATATTCGCACTAAAGTAAATTTACAAAACCATAAAAACCTGTAGAAAATAAAACTAACAACCTACAATCATTGCTGGTATGTTGAATGTGGGCCATCTCCGATGTGCCAGCATAAGGCTTTAGTTCCACATACATCTAAATTCCACCAATGTGTTACAAATGGCGTTCCGAATGTTCAATTTCAGAAAGTCAACCATAGCTTGACCAACTCAGTGGAACCATATCATAGCCAGCAGCTACCCAGCAGTGGGAAAGAATGTCTATTATGACGCACCGCAACTTTTTGATTTGGTGAAAGACTTGGACTTTCATAAAGAAATATGCTGAAATTTTAGGCTTACGGTTGAAAGAAAAAAAATAGTTTACCCATGAGACGTCGTTTCCATGGTATAGGAATAGGGGAAAAGACTTTGAACATTTTTTAAGAAGATGAGCTAGTGTAATGCACTGATGTTCCTGTCTGATGAAAAGTTTCAATATTGAATGTAATACAAATGATTGTTCATTTGAAAGAGTGTTATGAAAATATTAATGTGATCCTAACGAGTCTTGCTTATAAAAATTACGGTTGGTATAGTTTAAATGATTTAAAAACAACTTCCATGTTATTAGGACAGCAAAGCGGTTACACAGAGTATTCCTGTTCTTGTGTGAATGGGATAGTCGAGACGGGAAACAGCGTTATGTTAAAAAGAATGGCCTCTTAAAACATCGCTACATCCTGGGGTCAAAATGTACGAGAGAGTTTAGTACATTCAATAAAATATACTTCCCTCGCTTCACTTTGAACTAGCACAGATCAACAGTATGTGAAACCACTTCGAAAATATTGACAGTGTTTTAAATATCTCTGAAACCCGTTTCCTGAATTGTACGAAGGTAAGCTTAATGAAGAGTGTTTACCGGGGCCCGACATAAGAAAACTTATTAAATATGACATATTCGTAACTAAAATGGAAGATTAAGAAAAAGAAGCTTGAAGAGAGAGCCTTAAGAATGTGAATTGGAATTATAAGGTGTCAGATTACAAAAGTAAAGGAAATGGAACGACAATTACAACTTAGGTGGAATGTCAGCATGATAACCGTCCGCATAAAAAGCACAAGCGCAAAAGTAACAAAAGAAGACTTGAAGTAAAGAGAAAAAGTATTTCGTATGTATGTATAGTTGCTACATTGAAATGTTTTATATACTTCTATTAGCTAAATTAAACTGTTCGTTTTTTTCACTCTGTCTCATGTATCATTAATATATTTGTAACTTGATACTTATTAGTAAAAAAAAATGTGTGTGTTAAAAATCTGAAGTCTTATTCCAAAGAACAAAAAAAATCCTGTACATTATCGTATTTATTTATTATTTATTTATGTCTTTTAGAATGGCGAAGTTTTCTCTTACACTTAACCATCTACAAACCTTCGTATCATTTGCAGCAATTTTGTTTATTTTTTGCGTTTCTTCATAAATATGACACCTTTGTGTAAAATTGATGACGATTTTGAAATGAGCAACAAAAAACCTATATAAATTATTTGCTGGTCTTTGTATCACTTGCAGCAAGTTTGTTCTTTTTTTGCGTTTTTACATGATATATTTGTGTTAAAAAATTCCTGAAATCATAAAAAATATATATATATTTGTCATCATCAACAAAAACCTTTTGAAGTCGTCGTTATTCTGTATTATTATGTAATATAAAAATATTTATAACTTGCAGAGTGTTTTTACTTTGTTACGTTTTTCATAAAAATTCTATACCTTAGTGTGAAAAAACCCAATGCGCTATAATAAAAAACTGAGGTCGTATATGGAATAAGAACAATAAAAACTTTAACAAATTACAGACAATTCTTATTAAGTTTTTATTTTTTAGCCCTGTAATTCATGGTAGTGAGTGGCGGGTAAGTAAAGCATAATTTTGGTATGGATAATTGCACAGTGACATAACTAATATGTACTCATATAAATAAATATTAAATTTTGACCTTTATACTATAGCAATTTCCATATGTAGGCTATATTATTTACTACGCGCTTTGTAATGTTGTTTTTTCTGACAAAATATCGTACGCCACAAAATATATAAACGATAAGTGAACCGAGTTATACATGTTTAGAGGGAAAAGCTTGTCGTAAGATTATAATTTTCAGTTTAAAAATATCGTAGCATACGTGATATTATGGACAGCGATAAGTTTAGGCAATTGGCCTATTGTAAAACTTTGGAAATTAATTTTTTTATGTCATCCACATTAAGTGCAAGATTGTAATCGACATGGAAAACTCTCCCTAGATGTCTTCCTGATTTTGTCCCTCAAGTTAACGTGTGTAAATTAAGAAATTTTGTTACTGTATTGAATCACATGAAAATAGTTCTCAGGAAATGGTTGCACATTTTCCAAAGAGTGCGCCCAGATGCTTTTGAGTGTAAAAAAAACTCGTTTTACGAGTAAATAATAATTTCCTAAAGTATTATTTTTAAATCTGCATTCAGTTTTAAGGAGACATTTTTCGTAAATACGATGTCCCATTTCACAGTTTTAAGTGTACATGCATTTTAATAATTCTAATTTTTAATGTATGCTTATGTTTCTAAAACAGTAAACATATGTAATGGGTAGGGCCCGGTAGTTTTCGCAAAAAGATTTTTGCAGCACTTTGTTTCAGTGCCTTACGTGCGCACCTGCATCGCTGCTTTGTGCTCAGTGATTGGATGCCGTAACATACAACGTCTGGAGGTTAAACCCGCAAATCACAGACGTGTTGTGTCACAGTTATCCATGTACTGATTGGCACAGTCAAATGAATAATAACTCTGCGCAAAAACACTCTGCCAATTATCATGAAGTTGAGCTGCAGGTGTGCACGTAGGACACTGAAACAAAGTGGGGCAAAAATCTTTTCGCGAAAACTACCGGGCCCTAGTAATGGGTCCAGTGGAATACAAGGCATATATGCCTTAACTGCGCCTGGAAGTGACAAATAAATAATTAATAAATACAAATACGATTTGAATTAATATTTGAGTATGAAGCTTTCCTTGCGTGAGCCACAATTTCAGCATAGTATTTATCTGGCTACAACGCCAACAGGACACAAACAAAACAGTGTTTCTACATCTTGTGATAAGTTGTTTGTTGACACATTGTGTATGATATAATACATGTTATTAGGTAGGCCCATGCACGTAATTCTTTATCTGTGTCATACGTAATCATATATTTACAGCTATGTGAGGTAGACCTCACAAGCTACTTTCCTGGTGGTCTCCCCCTCCCCCGCCCCCTCCCCAGTGCGCGGACGCGATGATTTATTCTGGTCGAAACGTCGTCGCACTGTGTGTGTCTGCTGGGAGGAATATTGCAACTGCCATCACGAGCCGGCTACGTAGCCTTGTGATTTATGGATACACGAACATCGGAGGTGATGGTTTCACCGGTTGAGGGGGGCTAGAGGGGGTGGCTGTATCCCCCCCCCCTCAACACTCTTTCACACCGTTCTTTCGACGGCCGCAAGATGAATGCGAGGAACGAACTGCTGCGAACACGAACACATCCCCAACAACTCCATCGAAGCCATCGCGTGATTGTTCACATGAGCGTGTAGCTGAGAGTATCCGTGTCGCAGGCGCTTGTTGTCAGAGACAGTGATTTACCGGGAGAATGAGCAGCACCAGTCCCTCGGCGTATTAACAGCCAGCGACTAGCTAGGCGTGTTTCATGGATCTAGTAAACTAGCTGACTAGGCACAATCCTTTATTTACAGCGCGTATATACAAAAACAAATCACAAACTTACTATCAGTCAACTAATATATATTTGTGTTAAACGAACAACTCTTTGAACGTCTACAATTTCCTGTTTTTCTTGTCCAATATCAATCATTTCTGCTGAGCTCAATTCGCGTGCACTATAAACTGAGCACTCTACAGAATTTGTAATTAATTAAGAATGTGTTTTATTGGGCCAATAGTTGTTAATTGTTGAGAATGTTGAAACGTTTACACTGGTTTTTAGATGTACTATAGAAGCTTGTAACCGGCATATAGCCTTTAAATGAAAATAAACAACACATATATTGTAAATACTGTAAATTATGTTAGAATAGTCGTAGAAAGCCAGTTGAAATTTCATTATGATTAGAATTGTATGTTTTGTGTGTTTCAATTGCAAATTTTGGTTTAAAATAATTAATTTGTAATTTAGTTTTGAGTACTGGCGAGAGGCGCAATATGGCCGGAGGATTGTGGCCTTTATGTTACGGCAGATTGACGTTCAACACAGCAGGGGAGGGAAAGTTGCGAAAACATGGGGTGAAAGCGAGAAAGCAGCCTTGAGCCGACGAGGCGCGCGGCTTGAATGCTGAAAATTAGGGCACCTAGAGGCGTGGCTACGCCCACCCCCCTGTTGTGCCATTTAATATTAACTTGATAATTAGTCATTAGAATTTTATAAAATTTTGTAAATAAGTCCAAAGAATATTAATGTTAATGTGTATGAATTTAAAAAAGATACAATAAATTGATACGGAGGAATGGCAGGGTTTGTTGTCGTCGTCACCCACGAGAGACGCGATTGGCTGAAGGTTTAAATGGAAGCGGTCCTAGGAGAGATTCGTCATGCAGGCGCAAAGGGAAAGTTAAGGGGACTCTGTGGCAGCCTCCACGAAGGGTGGTCGCGTCGCCGCGGGGCCACAGCGGACGAGTTGTGATAAACCGCGTATATATAGGGACTCTGTGGCAGCCTCCACGAAGCGTGGTCGCGTCGCTGCGGGGCCACAGCGGACGAGTTGTGATAAACCGCGTATATATAGGAACTCTGTGGCAGCCCCCACGAAGGGTGGTCGCGTCGCCGCGGGGCCACAGCGGACGAGTTGTGATAAACCGCGTATATATAGGGACTCTGTGGCAGCCTCCACGAAGGGTGGTCGCGTCGCCGCGGGGCCACAGCGGACGAGTTGTGATAAACCGTGTATATATAGGGACTCTGTGGCAGCCTCCACGAAGGGTGGTCGCGTCGCCGCGGGGCCACAGCGGACGAGTTGTAATAAACCGCGTATATATATTGTAATGGCGGACCGAGGGTAAACGCGCTGTAGATCGCTCGTGCTGCATTCGTTATTGTTCGCAGGTGAAACATCGGTATTGCTGTGTAATTGATACTGATCGGTAGCGTGTCTCCTTACCGACCCGTTAAGCTAGTGTTCGTTGATCGTTAACTCCGCACGTCCCGTCTATTTAACGTAAAATCTTTACACCTTTGTGT
>PNEQ01037586.1:0-22734 GCA_003012365.1 Medauroidea extradentata
AAATTTTTACCAGATTACAAAAGAACTGAAAATAGCAATATTAATATTTTGAGATTAAGACACAGACAGTGTCTAATGTCTTACTTTGAAGCAACCTTTACTAATGCACACATCTCAGTTACAGAAAACATCACTTGAATCTTTATTAGCACAGCCTTTGTGCGCCCAACCTTTGTACGAACAGCATTCGATCCAGCTGACGTGGAAGTTTCACCTATAATATATGAGTTGTGTGTTGTTTTTAACTTCTTTTGCTGCCAGACTTGAATGCATTTCTGTGGTGGAAGACTCACCTGGGTTTAATTCCATGAATTTCTTCTTACACTTGAGTTTAGTAGGTCTACCAGACACAGTTTTACTTTTCATAATTTGTATATCTTCTACCAGGAAAGTTGTCAGTAAATTGTTACGAATGCAGTCTGAATTTGTGAGGTCTCTTTACTGGATTGTTGTTTCTTTAACTGTTGGTGAACTCTTAGGGTTGCTGATGTTTGCAGATTTGTTTGCTTCTCTTTCACTTCCACACAACGAAGTTGACAATATTAAGCTATTCATGCTTTCTGTAGGTTTCGTTGCAAATTTTTCGCCACCACATGATGATTCGGACACCATTGAACTAATCATGTTTGATGCAGTCTTTGTGTTATTTTTACCTTGAGAATTTGTAGCTGAAACTCTTGTGAAACTAGGGCTGGGCAAGTGCCTCGGTTTTTCGAAGTGGAAATACTAAATGACGAGCAGGCAGTGGGATATAAAGGTGTAAGTACCAAAGCTAAATTTCATTCCTAGGTTCTGTATTTCCTTGGCCGCTACCATCGGTCGTCAGATGTTTGAATCCCCATTCGAAGTTCAGATATTTATACAGCTCCCTGCGCAATAAACAAAATAGCAGAACGCCACAAACTGCAAAAATAGTAAAACATGTCATATTGCACTTGATTCAGTGTATTTATTAAAAATTTAATAAAGTCGAATTAGAATTGACCCGATACCTCGGCATTACATCCACTTTTAATAATTACCTCTTTTTAACACGAATTCAACAGCCCACAGTGAAAACGGCATAAATGGGGTATAGAAATAACCTACATGCTTCCTGTTAACAACGAGTGTCAAATTTAATTTTACGTGCCTTTGTCAGTGCTTCTCGGATTTGCTGAATATTGCTGGTATATAATTAATTCGAAGCAAGAACTTGTCTATCATCTGACGAATATGCAAGCAAGCACTACCATGGATGCAGCCGCCAACCCTGAAGGTATGTCTTTGTCTTTACTAAACACAGTTACTGCTGCCTCTTGTTCAGGTAAATATTTCAGAACACGTCAACTTTTTAAAATACATAAAGCATGGCAGAAACGTACATGTAGCTTTTCGAATTTGAGTTCTATCTCAATGTTATGCAATCGCAACATGTGAATTGGAAGCTTAAAAATAGCGTTGTTGCCGAGAATCCACACTACATTATTATAGCTTTTCAGGCAGGAGAACAGAACGAAATGAAGACTGACTTCTCGAAATTCGATAATGTAAAAATAAAAAAACATTGAGATAATTTAAAAACTCTGGATGGATTCTGTATGGAGATGTAAATGTAGATTTAACCAGTGGGTCGTGCGTACTTGTATATCATATGTTTACAGATTTAAAAAAAAAACTGAAAGGCTGATATCATGAAACCCAATGACTATGCTCGCGATGCTCTGTTCTTAGTGTTTATGTCAGTAGACAAGATGACCAGTTGAAATCGGGTGTTATCAATCTACGAATAGAAATGACAATCGATGAAAACATTTGCCCGCCAATAGACCAAATTGTTACGGGGTTATTCTACTACAGAAAAGCATAAAGTAAATAATTTCCTTTTCCTAATCAAATTACCAAAATAATTTCTACTACATAACGCTAATGGGGACCCTTTACCACATGCTCATTTCTATCTAATTGGTTACTGGAAAATGGGGATAGCGCGAAGCCCCAAATTATAATAGCAAATTCTTGAATGATCTTTTATGCTTGCATCAAGCAAATAAATTGACGTAGAAATGCTCAGACTATTTAGCGAGACTGTACCAAGAGCTTTTAGGATCACCAGTGGTTTTAAACTTCTTTTAAATTCACTTAAAAACTCTGTACTTTTAGAATCAACAAATTAATTCTTACACTTCTTAATTATTAATGGCTGACAACCTTAGTTTTCAAATTAAAGTTTCGTATGATTGGTGAGTAGAGAGCTTAATACGATAATTGAAATATAATATGGGCAAATAATTCGGTTCGCATGCTATATTTAATAGACTTAAATACTTAAGCAATCATTACATTAATGTTCTATACGTCTGACTCTTAATAACCCTAACTTCACGTAGTTATTTAAACTAATGCCTCGTGTCCAACTACGAAAAGGTCTGATATACTAATAAAACTAAATAAGAAAAAAGAGCAATTTAAACTAATAGCTTAAAAACAATGCAGGTCGATTTCACTGCGACTTACACCACGGAAATACTTCTAACAAACTTCTTTGCGATTCTCTCGATTACTCTTAAAACAAACCATTAATAACTTACTTTCAAGGAATAGCATCAAAAAACACACAATTATCATTCTTAGGCCTTACTGGCCCTTACAGAGGTCACTTTATTATTGTTCATGGTTCCGAACTATTTAAATTTAATCACAACTTAGTACCGGAACTTACAAATACTTAACTAACACTATACGTCAGGGGTGTGTGGAGATGTGGTTCGCTGCCTACATACTGATGAAAAACTCATTAACTAAATGACTTTACTCATCCTAAGTCGCTCCATGTCGGATGGTTCCGCAGGCTTTTCAGGAAGCCTCTGGAAGATCGACACATTAGGACTTACGTACGATCATCTAGAGCTCATCACGCCGAAGCCCCCGCTACAGGCAACAACGTGCAACTTAATTTCGCAATCTGAACAAGAAATTATTTGTCAAGTTTAGGCTTTACTGGCGTATGTTTACGAATTCAATAGACCCGACGATGTTACCAGGTGGTCAGAACATACTATCAGTACTTATCGCACAGCAATATTAAACAGTGGGAAGTTGTCCTGGATCTCATATTGTTCGCCACTTTTGTGTGAAGTCTTCTTGACAGCATGAATTCGCTAAAAATTATCAGTCATCGTCTACTCGTCGTGTTGTCTTAAGACATCTATCGCAGCTGCAAGTATGTTAATGCAAGATACTAAGGTACTTGCAAGTGATAAGGTTTACCTAAGGGAGATTGGCTATAAAATAAATATAGCAGATAGTCAAAGTGTTTAAATGGCAGTAAGTTCTACATTATTACAGAAAGAAACATAAAATGGAACATGACAAACTCTGCAAGAAACAAAATGAAATAAACACATTTGCAAACACAATGCAAATAGGTCTTATTATACAATGGTGGGCTAATAATGCCTATGACAATAACATGTATATGTATATATACGAAGTAAACATTTGGTATACAAGATCAAAAATCAGTCCACTGTAGTACACTCAAAAATAAATTCACCATAAATATGATAATTTTGTCCAACCTAAAAGCTATTTACACATACAGAGCCATCATGATCGTCTTCTGTTCATCCGATGACTCCTACTGATACCACTTGCCGCAACTGGCACACTGTAGCATATCAACTACCCTACGATCCCCACATTGATGAAGGTACCTATCTGTTTCCACCAGTGAACAAAGAGCATTCTTGCTAATGGCAGATTTAATAGGTTTGTCATTTGTTTTATTACAGTCAAAAGCTTTTTTTGTGACTGTAATTCATGGATCTTTTCGCGTGACCAGTTTTTTTTAATTGTATTGATTGCTGTTGGTATGAACTGATGAAAACTATTTCTCTCCTGCATTTGTGAGAGAGGCACAAAATCACAATCGTCGTCCTTAGCAATCGTGCGGTGCGAAATTCAGGCGTTTCGTTTAGCAAAAATTGTGCTGCAGACCCCCTGTGCAGTAACGGTTAGAATACCACCACAGCCAACCCGTGCTTGTCGTAAGAGGCGACTAATCGGGGTGCGGTCGGGATCCGAAACTTGTACGGACCTTCATCTAATTTTTGCTCCTTCATCTTCTACTTTCTAATCGCACTTTATCTTTCCATCTCAACAAGTCCCATCGTATCTTCCTTCTCTTTATCATCGCCTGAGGCCACGGCGGTGTTCTTAATGAGGTCCTATCCTCGTTCGAGTGCTGCCTCCGAATTGCGTGATCCTACGGGGATGTCTTTGTTAGTGACGGTTTAGCGAACCCTTCTCACTGACCAAGCAGGTAGACCTAGGTGCGGAGCCTATATCCACGTACATGTACACCCACATAGCACCACCTGGTGCCGTTCTAGCGAGAGGGGTTGTCGAGGTCGATCTGCCCTCGCACCCAAACTCGCTAGAACGATGTGTTACCGCTGTATGGAGGCCGGTGTAATCTACCACAAGTTCCCTGAGATGGCATCAAAGGGTGTTTGTTCTCTATAGTTGGGGAGCCTGGGATGTTTTCCCAGGTAGGGGAATAAAGCAGGCCTCGCTCAGGTTGTACAATTTGTCCCTGGTTTGCCCCGGTGTACCCCGGTGTACACTTTGGCATGCTACGGGGGCAGTAATTTACAGTGAATAGCTGCGAAGTGTAGCTGTTGCTATGTACTGCTTAAATCTGTGGGAAGTAGGTCCTCCTCCCAACAGCACAAACCGTGAGGTGTTTGAACTGCTGGCTTCTATTTTTCTAACCCTCTCTCCGAACGGCAGGTTGAGTCCAAAAGTTCTCAGTAGGAGGGGCATCCATAATGGCTTCCAAAAGCACTCCACAGAATGGCTCCCTCAACAGCCGCAACAAAAGACAGTGCAATAATAATGGTCTTGATTCGGATAACGAATTATTTGTTTGTATAAAAAAATTGCTGGCCCGTCTGTTTTTTGTTCTGAAAGGCCTCGATGGGCACACATTCGAAAGAGTGTCACTTTTCGAGCTGCAAAAAGTTATTGATCGTGCTGCTGGTGGTGTAGTCAAAGACTGCAGAAAAATCAAGTACAGGACTGAACTGTTGATGCTACCCAGTCACAATGGCTGCAGGCGATCAAGGTTTACAACGGGGCAACAAAGAATTTCCTCGTTGAAGTAACACCCGCTGTGATTTGGTGTCCCGACCTTATCAACGTTCCAGATTCCGAACTATTACAGGAACTCCGGCACAGTGTCTCACATATGTCCGTCGAGTTATAAAAAATCTGATGGTGTACTAGTTGCAACTGCTACTCTGTTCCTGACATTTGACATTCCAGTCCTTCCAGGAACCTTGAAAATTGGTTATCTGAACGTCCGTGTAAAACAGCATTCCTTCTCCACTCCACTGCTACAACTGTCAGAGATACGGTCATTCATCTGCTAACTGAAGATCACCATCAATTTGCCTAAAATGTGCCGAACCAGTTCATCCGGAAGAAGAGAAATGCAGTAAACCATTGACATGTGTCAACCGCCAAGGCACACACAAACACACACACACACAGTATAGTCCAGGCGATCAGGACAACTGACAGAGTTTCAATTGTCGATGCATGCAAGCGATTTAGATTCCAACAAGCGTCTCGGCCTTCTGTTAACGTACAGTACAATCGCCAGTGCTCGACTGCCCATGAAGGATGTGTGTACCCAGACTGTCGATGTGGCAACACAACAGAGGTCTCTGTTGCACAAGAACCACAAAAGGTTCCGAACATACAGATCACGATAATCGGGACACAATGGAGCCCCAATTTGAAACTTCCTACTAAACCTGCTTCTGTAAAACTCCGCCGAAAAGTACCACTAAAACATATTGCCAAAATAGATGCATCATCGCCTCAGGAGAGTTTTGTAAAGTCAAACAACACCTCCGGGTACTTCTGCTGCTCCTTCTATGAGCAGTAAGACTGCTCTACCGCTTCACCACCTCGTAAACATGCCCCTGAGGTGTTAGAGGCAGATGTGGTGCTTGATTATGCTCCTGATGGCAATGATGGCTCCGAATTCTGCAAACACCTTTTAAGTAGACATAAGGGGAAAATAACTGAGTAAAGGGTACCCTCCCTTTCTCATATTATTCATGTCCCTCCTCCGATGGAATTGCCGAGGTTACTTTAGCTGCCTTGAAGAACTAAGGCAACTGATTGCATCACTGACCCCATCGGTTATTTACCTTCAAGAAACACTTTTCCGGCCTACAAATGACGTCTCCTTACAAAGCTTCGCATTCTGTACCATGTTGGTACACTGGTAAATAAGGTTTTATTTTGTATTTCTATAATGTAGTATCTTTGAAAAATGATAATTTTCTTTAATGTCCCGCTTGTACACTTTGAAAAGCTACTGCGGAGACAATTTAGTCACCTCGGTAGGCGTGCCACAAACTTGCTAATTTACATACTGGCAAATTATCTAAATTAAAGGTAACTTCCCTACAGAACATTTTACACCAAGTAGAATCCTTTTTAACCTCTGTAGTAGATGCTGAAGCTAACTGTCGTTCTAAGAATGTTGTTTTTGATGACCCAGCTATTCCCAGTATTTCTAACCAAATGTCAAACCACCACATCCAAACTTCCCCTCCACACCTGTTACTCAAGACCCAGTGAATGTGTCTGAGTTGCCCCATTCAGAAAACCCTGTTCCTACCATACCATTGTATTTTCCTTCTGGTAACAACACACATTTCTCCATTGCTCAGTCACAAAATATGAATCCCTATGTGACTGTCAATTCTGTTCCCCAAACTACTGCTGTCCCTTTCCCAACCACACCACCCCCAGTAATTGGAAAAATTACCCACCCTGTTGAGTGTCTCTTGAAAAATGTTCCCTCCACAGATGGTTTAAATGTATCTAAATTTATACATTTTTTGAAGGCTATTGTAAACCTGAAACAGAGTAATTGTATCCCTGAAGCTCAGTTGTTACCTGTGATTTACCCATTTACTCAAGGCCCTCTTAGTGAGTGTACCCAGTTAGCAGTCAACCGATCACTGTCATTTGATGCTTACCATGCAGACATATTACACGCCTTTACACCATCCATGCTCCGGACTGAAGTCGAGCGAAATATGTTTTACCGAAGATTACAACCCCCAAATGAGAACATGTATGTTTATGTTAAGTGTATAAAGGAAGCTGCAGCCATTTTGAGGTTACGTTTGCCTGAACATGAAATAGTAGATGTCATATTGAGAGGACTTACTCCTCGAGAAAGATCCCGTTTGATTTTTATGAATAAACATACATATTTTGCTACATTAGACATTCTGTATGTACATTCCTAAGACAGGACATATGTAGACAATTATCGTGATTCTTGTTTTTCTAACCAGAAGTCTCAGAAACCCCACTCTTACCAATTCCTGGTATGTCACCAACATGAATCAAGTAAGTGGAATCCCTAAACTTGTGAATATGCAAATTAAACCACCTGACAGTTTAGTGTCACGACAACAAGCAATCTAAAATTATTTGCTACAATTGCAACAAGCCTGGGCACATTGCTGCCAATTGCCGAAATCCAAAACACTGCACATACAGGATGGATCAGTGAGTGCACATTCTCGTAGCATACCTGACACAGGTAACACCCAGTACTATGTTCACATTTTTAAAGCAGAGAGTCTTTCCAAAAAATTCCACAGTTTGTTCTACCCACCGAGAACTATCTCTACTTATAACGATAGGGTTTGTGTTGTAAATCCCCCAAATATTGTACGACTACCAAAGTTAACTACATCCCGTGTTGAGGTTATGTTAGGACCGCTACAAGTAAATGCACTTGTTGATTCAGGATCTGTGTGCACAATTATTTCTACAAAAGTTTTTAACAATTTACAGTATTTAAAACTAGTTAAATCTGTGCAAAGCAGCAATATTAACTTTTACACTGCTTCTTGTGAACCCCTGCCAATCCAGTGCAGTTCCTCTATTAAGATTAAAATTTTTCATTTTACTTGGATGTTCCCTTGTCTTGTGTCTGATAAATTAGCTCTAGATTTTATCTAGGAGCTGATTTTATTGAACAATCAGGTCTTGTCTTTGACATACAAAGCAAATGTATATTTTTCAAATTTTCTCCTGAAATCAAGGTACCATTTATTGATAATCGTATTCATAAACGTATTTTCTGTTCTGAAGTTGCGGATGCACCCAAAAACAATAGAAATGACCATTTAAATAAGAGAAAGCATGAAGCAATTAAAAATTTATGTAACCTGCTCCCTAAAGTTCTCACGTCTGAATTAGGCATTACTAATGTATTAGAATATAAGATTAAATTGTTAAATAAGGAATATGTCAAAAGTCAACCATATCTGTTAGTGCCACCACAAATGGAATTACTTCGTAAACAAGTTCAGGAACTTTTGGATAAAGGAGTAGTTGAACAATCCACTTCGCAATAGGTGAGCCCAGCATTTTTAGTACCCAAACCGAATAGTAAACAGTGTATGGTCATTGATTTTTCGAAAATTAAATTCTAAGATTGAGATTGAATCTGTACCACTTCCTGATTTACACTCTGCATTTCATTGGTTCAGTAAAGCTCAATATTTTACCACTATTGATTTAATTCAGTCTATCACCAGATTCCCTTATCTGACGAGTCCAAACCCATAACTAGTTTTTGTGTCCCCTGGAATCTTTATCAGTTTATCCATGTGCCATTTGGTCTGGCCACTGGGGCCCAAATACTTACACGCTTGTTGGACATATTTTATGACATTACATTTAAGTATGTGTACAATTATCTAGATGATTTGGTAGTTTATTCCGAAAATTTTGAACAGCATCTGGAACATCTAAAGGAAGTCTTAACGCATCTTGAAAAATCTGTTCTTACTGTTAACCCTAGAAAAGTAAATTTTGCAGTACAAGAAATTTCATTTTTAGGCAACAAAATATCCCTAACGGTATTTCATATGACCCCGAATGCACCTGTGCAATTACGGAATTTCCTCCTCCACAAAACCCCAACGGAATAACCCGTTTTGTGGGCATGATACAGTTTTTTGGAAAGTTCATTCCCAACCTAGCTGAAAAGGCAGCACCACTAAACAAGCTGAGAAAAAAAATCTAAGAAATTCGAATGGGGAGAGGAACAACAGAAAGCCTGTGAAACCCTAAAAAATGATATTATAAATCCCCCAGTCCTTCGTATGGCTGATTTCTCTAAACCATTCGTTTTACAAACTGATGCATCTAGTTTGGCTGTAGGCGCTCTACTTTCCCAAGAAATTGATGGATTTAGACAACCTATTACTTTCGCATCTCGTACCCTTAGCCCTTAGGAAAAGAAATCATCTACAATTTATGAATTAGAGTGTACTGCAGTTGTATTTTGGATTGAGAAATTTAGGCAGTATTTAGAACACTCTGAATTTTTATTAGAAACTGATAACCAAGCTTTGTCCTGGCTCCTAGCTCACCCACGCCAATTGGGTAAAATATGTCGCTGGGTAATGAGGATTTCCTCCTTGAAATGCAAGGTACAACATATTAGAGGAACACAAAATGTTGTAGCAGGTGCTTTGTCATGTATGTTTGAACAGCCCAAAAGAAATCAGTCCCTAGAACCCTCAGCTGTTTGCAATGTTTTGTTAACTGATTTCCCATTAGCATATAAAGACATTTTGGTGCATAAAAGTGAAAAAGATGAATTGAACACAATTATTAAAAATCTAAATTCTGGCATTGAAGAGAAACCTTACCTCTTAATAAAAGGTATTCTGCATTGTAAAACCCATTATGCAAAATTCAGAAAAGGATTGTTTTACCAAACATTTAAGGCCAATGGTATTTAAATACTATCATTCATCTCCCATTGGAGCCTATTTAGGTATACGAAAAACCATTGAAAAGATAAGAAACAATTTTATTGGGTAAGGAATGGATAGTGAAATTGCTGAAAGAGTTAAATTATATGAGTTTTGCTCTCTCAGCAAACCCTCCCAGAACACCCATTTAGGCTTTCTTGCTTCAGAAGTTTCTGAAAAACCCATGCAAAAATTATTCTTGGACTTTGTTGGCCTGTTCCCCCGCAGTACATCCGGTAATAATTCACCGTTGGTTTGCATTGATGCCTTTTCCAAGTTTGTGTGGTTAATACCCCTCCGTAAAGCTGATGCTGTTGCTACCATTCAAGCCCTGAAAACTAGGATTTTTCAAATTTTCGGCGTACCCTCCATGAAAGTTTCTGACAGTGGACCACAGCTTGTTTCAAAATTGTTCAAAAACATGTGTTTCACTCATGGAATCCGACACATAACCCTGTCCCCATATTACCCCCCACGTTCTCATGCCGAAAGGTTCAACAGAAGCCTTCGTTCCGCTCTGATAGCATTTCATGCGAAAGATCAAAGTAATTGGGATAGGAATTTGTCCTGGCTACTGATGGCATTTAATGATGCTCACCATGAATCCCACAAATCAACCCCTTTTAACCTCATGTTCACCTTTACCCCTAATAACCCCCTTTCTAGTGTTTGACATTTAGATGACCTACTTCCAAAAGACCCCAAAGATATAAAGGATGTTTGGGCTATAGCCCTCAAGAACCTAAAGTATTCACATGCTAAAAGCCGAGAGAGATATAACAAAAATCCATTAAAGGTTAATGACCTAGTTTTGTGTAAGACACATCCTGTAAGTAAAGCCTGTGAAAAGAAAATGTCAAAGTTGTCATACAGATGGTCTGGCCCTTACAGAATTATAAAATTCTTAACCCCTGTAACTGCTGCTTTGGCTAACCCAGTGTCTGGAGCCTACGTTACTAGGGCTCATGTTTCCCACTTGAAAATATATTATTCTGGGCCACCGAATTCTTCTTCTCACAGTCCTGGAGCCGCGGATCCTGACTTGTGATCCCTTTTGTGCCCTTGACACTGTTGACCATGGCTTGATCACCGACTGGTCCTGGTTCCTTAGGGTACCCTTGATTTTGAGACGTCTCATAAAAAATATAAAAAACCATGGTACTAGGTTAAATTATATTATAGTTTAATATTGAGATTTAAGTGATTTTGATAATGTTGTGAATTTTGGGTTATATTTGTAGTGTTTTAGCTATGGCTACTACTGGGGAAACTATGTAGTAATTTAGTAATTGAGAATATTAAGTTTGGTCATAAATGAAGTTTTTTTCCATATTGATGCTATAAGCATATGTTGAGTGTATATTTACCTGCTATGTTATATTTAAGCCCTGACTTTATTATAAAACCCCTTTTTTATTATCGTCCCTTTTATGTTTTAGTTACCCTCGTCGTTTGGGTTGGAGACCCTCGCATGCTTGTTGAATCCAGAATGGCCCTGCTTTTATTCCATGTGTGTCTCTTCGTAGCTGCTCTTCCCACATCCTGTGCTGTCACGGTACCCAATGTAGACACTGGCTTTGTGTTTGAAAGAGAAGATGATGTTTTGCTCTCAGACAACTATTTCTCCGTTGTGTTGGATTTTGATATCTCTGCCCTAAATATGGAATGTGTGGAACTGGAAGATATGTTAGTTAGCATCATAGCTATTCATGGCAAGACACTTTTGATTTAAATTTTGATCTTGCTGTGAATCAACTTTCCCATGCTCTTAAGGCATACAAAATGGAAACCACTAGTCTTATTTCTCTTTTGCCCCAAGGACCAAGTCGTAATAAAAGAGGATTAAGAAATTTTTGTGGAAAAATTTTAAAAACTTTGTTACTATGGATAATGAAGATTTGGAAATGTTAAAAACCCGTTTAAACTCTGTTATGGACACACTAGACAATTTTTCAGCAAATTTCGCGAACCATATAATTTTGATTAAAGGACTAGAAGACCGTATTATCAACAAAACTAAAATGGTGAAAAATTTGGCTTCCAATTATCTGGATTATTATAATGTTCTATATCACGCCTTAAATCAAACTGTTGGTGAAATGGGATCAGAAGTAGTGTTGTTGAGCTCCCACGTTGATTTGAATTCTATGTTATGTGTAAGTGAAGCGCTTGCCAATGCAAGAATAGAACTTGGTGATTTTTAACAAGCTATTGAATCTAGCGTGAATGATAAACTTAGTTCTGTGTTAATGAGCCCTGACTCATTTATGAATATTCTTTTTAAAATCCATCATCTCAGTTCCTTGCCACTTTACATGATAACCCCTATAACTTCTGAAAACCTGTACAAGTTTTATGGACTGAGTTCTGTACAAGCTGTTATTTTCAACTATTCTTTAAATGTTGTTGTTAACATACCCTTGGCAAGTAAGGATAGCCTCTTTGAGCGTTACCATGTGTTTTCCTTCACTTTTATTTTCCCTAATTTGAATCAGTATGTGCAGCTGACTGTCAAAGATATTTTATTGGTCAGCCCTAATAGAAAACATTTCGCTACTGTTGATACTCATGTTCTTGCCAATTGTCATATACACTGTATTGCCTTGTGCCCTCCTGTGTTCCCCATTTTTGACACACATGTAGAAAGTTGTGAAATGAATTTGTTTCTAGGTAAACCATATTTTGATTTTTGTTCTAAGTCTGTAATGAATCTATGACTCCCCTATCTACGAAAGACTAATTTAGTATGGATATCTCCGCTAATTTTTCCATTGAAATCACCTTCCTGTGTCGTACTACTACGGAAACAGACCTTCCTTTTCCGTACATGTTTCTGGCAGTGGTCATGTTGCCAATGCCTCCCACTGTGACCTTGTGAGTCCCTATTTCAAGACCTTTAGTTCAGTGAATGCTGCCCTCCACCTTTCTCAGTCACTAGACGTTATCCACATTCCTAAGTTACTTCATTATTTCACTTTCCCTCATTTGACCCTGAATGATACCCTTTCCAAAAGCATTGAAACCTATTTAGCCCCCCAACCTAATGGAATTGATTTCCATGAGGTCCTGCACCTCCTCAGGCCATCACGCTCTTATCCCTCTTCTGAGACCATGTTAAGCATTAGTGCTATTGCCGTTCCTGTTTTTTTGTATTTTTGGTATTTTCCTTCTTGTTTGGTATAAATCGGCTGTTTACGTTGTTTTTCTAAATTTTCCCCACCCTCCACAGCCTCTCCTCCTGTGTTTCCCGAGGGCACAGTGTTTTACCCCTTCCTCGTGCTTCCTCTGAAGCGTACATTTTGTTGTATAGTGTACCCTTGTTTGGTTTGCCCTAGATATAAGTCTCCTTAAGTAGACATGGTCTCTTTAGAGAAGTGGAGTGTGTACCGTATTGGTACACTGGTAGCTAAGGTTTAATTAAGATTTTAAAATATGTTGTGATTATTATGATATTATAGAACAACTTAGTGTAAAATGACATTCGCCCTTTTTGTAACTAATAAAATTCTTTTTTGTGTTACGATATTTGTAAGTTGTGAGTTTTAAAATTCAACAATATTACTTAAGATGATGTATTTGAATTCTAATGAAATTTATATTTATAAGAAATATATAATGTTTTGAATGTCTTTGGTGAAAATTGTGTTACGATCCAAAAAAAACTTGTTTTAAGTTCACTGCTATGTGAGCATGTAACCAGTTATCTGAAGTAGCTGACGCAATTTTCCTCCCTTTTGTTACTTTGCTCGCCATGACGTAATGTCGGTCTTGTAGTGCTTCTGTAGCCCTTTCTTTGCCTGATGTAAATTTTGTACGTCAGCGCCTTGTGGTAAGTCCCTAAATTGTAGCTATATTTATGCCCGTCCCATGCTTCTTATCTATTTAAAGGCGACCTAATTGTTTTAATTTTTTGTTCAGCGGTTCCCGACTTGGCGCTGATCGGCCACGTGTCTTTAGTGATGTTTCGCTAATCCAAAGGGAATATTTGGTTAGCTGCCTGTGGTCGCCTTTCCAGCTCGATGCGTGCAGTACAGTGAGTCGCCAAATGTTTGTTCAGGAAAGTGCTTAAGTTTGTACTCTCTTCATTTCTGCAAGAACACTGCAGCATCGTATCGATGTCCCGTCTGAACCGACGTTTGTCTTTTCTCCCAAAGTTTATTTGAGAAACTAAATTGCATCGATTTTTCGGATAAATACATTTTATTTATTTTTTTAAGAATGTGTGAACTAATTATTTGTTTAGTAATATCACCCAGAAGGAACTTTGTAACTATGTAACCATTTAAATTGATAGGTAACCTAAAAGAGGATCTGGGCCCAACCTCAAAATTGTTTTTTTGGTTTTATTTAAGTTTTATAGATTATATTTTCAAATCATGTAACCTTACTCAAAATGGTTAATTATTCCTAGTTGTTTGTGAATTACACTTGTAAAAAAATGAATAAGAACAAATACTCAGATTTATATCTTAGTTGGAACTTATTTATTGAAAAAATTACAGAGTACTCAACTGAATATGTTATTGGTCTTTTTTTTAATTGCAAATCCTAACAGTCAGTACATTTGATACCATTTGTTTACTTTCACATTGGCACCATAACTTCCAAAGTCCTCGGTGGTGACGACTCCCTTAACCTAACTTTAGTAAAATATAACCCCTAATACTACTAACCGTCACAATTCTACCGCGACGATTATACAGCTATTGATCGGGTTTGTGGTGGTGTGTGTCATGGTTAGTGATGCAATCTATCATTCATCTGTAGCTCTTACTCCGAGACTGCAAGCTGTAGTAGTAAGGATGTATCTCGGAACATTTTTAACTATTTGTTGTGTGTACATACATCCAATGCAAAGTTTTCACGTAGTTGATTTAGAGGATCTAATATCACAGCTCCCATCTCATTTCCTTTTTATGGGTTATTTAAATGCTCAGAACGAGCTGTTGGGATATTCTTTTTGGGATGGCAGAGGTCGTGTAGTTGTGTAGTCTTTGATTACTAGTACTAACTTTGTCCTGTTGAACAATAACACTCCTAAACACTTTATCTCTCATACAGGCACCACTTCGTGTGTAGATTTGTCCTTTTGCAGCCCAGAGCTGGTCACCCACTTTGATTGTAATGTCCACCCTGATCTCTTTTGTAGTAACCATTTGACAGTGGTTTTACACTGTCTCTCTCGTGCTGCCCTGCCCATTCCCACTCGTTGGGTCATTAAAAGGGCAAACTGGGAATGTTACAAACAGTTCACTTTACTGAGGACCTTTCTCGTGAAGTGGATGTGTCTGTCTCGTCCTTCGTTGCAGTAGTGGTGTCAGCAGCAGATGTTGCCATCCCGAAGTCATATTCTCGTCGGTGTCGTGTGCCTTGGTGTAATGATGAGTGCAAGGGTGCAAAACGGGCCCTGCGAAGTGCACTTTGACAGTTTATGCTACAACCTACTGGGTTGAACTTAGAGCTGTTTCGCATCACCAAGGCACAGGCTAGACGAGTAATATGGGGCAGCAAACGGAAGTCTTGGAGGACATTTCATTCATCTCTTACTGTATGCTTAACAGGTAAATATATTTTGGATAATGTGAGAAAGATATTCGGCCAACCTCTTTAGTGTAAATATTCCCTTCCTTCGACATAATATTACTGTCACTACTGATGCCGAAGAAATTTGCAACCTACTGGGACAGATATTTCATCAGTATTCGAGCAGTGACCGATACCCACCCTCATATCAGGCCCTTAATGCTCGCTTTGAGGGACAGGGTGTCGACTTCGGTATTTCGCAAGGGGAAGACTATAATCAGCCATTCTCTCTTAGTGAGCCCGAGAGATCCCTCTCCCGCTCGATAAACACCTATGCTGGCCCAGATGGTATGCATCCCAATGGGGTGTCTCAACCCTGATACCTGTTTTAAAGCCTGGTGAGGATAAGGGTTGTGTGTCCAGATATCGACCGATTTCGCTGACCAATTGTCTCTGCAAAACAATGGAGAGAATGGTAAATACTCGGCTTATGTACTGTCTTGAGCCTTGGGGTCTTCTATAATATCTCCAATGTGGGTTTCGGCGACACTGTTCAGTTGTAGACCATCTTGTCGGCTTAGAGACAGCAATCCTTATTCCTTCATAAGGCGACATCTCCTTGAAGCCTTTTTTTACTAAGAGAAGGCCTATGACACCGCGTGGCGTCATAGTGTCCTAACACAATTACATGCAGTGGGTTTTCGTGGACATCTCCCTACATTTATTAATATTTTTGTGTATCGCAGAACTTTCCGTGTTTGAAATGGAGTAGCACATTTGCTGGAGTTCGTTCAGGAAAATGGTGCGTCTCAGGGTAGTATTTTGAGTGTTACACTAATTTCTATATCCATGAACAGTATTGTATCGGTTGTCCGTCCCCCTGTGCGCTGTGCACTTTATGTGGATGACTTTATGATATATTGTCGCTTATCGACCCTGTCTGCTGCAGAGCGTCAGATCAAGCTGGCTGCACCTGCTTGCTGATTGGGTTGACAGTTGCTGATTTCGCTTTTCCGCTGTAAAACACATTTTAGTCGTAAACGTGGCGCGTTTCCATCTCCTGAGGTAATTTTACAATGGACTACTTGGCCTGTTTGTGGCCATGTAAAGTTTTTAGGCCTTGTCTTTGATTCCAAACGTTCTTGGAGGGATCATGTGAAATGGCTTAAGTCTCTGTGTTTGCGGGATATCGTACTCTTAAAGATGCTTAGTGGTCGGACTTGGGGATCAGACAGGGAAACTTTGCTCCGCCTTTACAGAGCTCTAATTCGAAGTAAGCTCGATTATTGTAGTCAAGCCTACTCTTTAGCACGCCCATCTGTGCTGAGGATGTTGGACTCGGTTCATCATCCTGGAATCCGCATTGCGACTGGTGCTTTTCGCACAAGCCCAGTCGTGAGTCTCTGTGCAGAAGCTGGTGAATCACCACTACACTATCAGCGCGATCAGCTTCTGTTCCAATACGGGTTGCGAGTATTGTCTTGACTCATCCCATGTACTGCATGGTGCCTTTCACTGCCCAACTGTTTGATGCCAGACCTCGAGCCACCAAACCTGTGTGTGGCCATTTCTTGCACTCCCGTGCTCGGAGTGAGGTTTCCTAGGGCATGTGCTGCCTGTCCAGTGCCAAGAACCACAATGGGCGATGCACCAGGTGTTGGTACGGCTTGATCTGGCAAACTTTACGATGCCGACCACTCCCACTTACATTTACTAAGGCATTTTTAACGTTTTGTGTCGTCAAATTTTAAGGGTTTTACATGCTTTTACACCGACGGCTCCAAATCTGATACGTCTACTGCTTGTGCCTTCATTGCAGAATCAGAGAGGTACTTGTTTGGACTCCATCCGCCATGCAACATTTGAACGGCAGAATTTTACGCTATTTTTAAAGCTGTGTGTTTTATTGGTAGATGATCTTTTCGCAAATGTTTGGTATGTTCCGATTCGAAGGGTGTTCTATAAGCTTAGCTAACTGACTCCGCAGTTCACCCCCTTGTCACAATGATAAGAGAGTGGATGAGGGTGGCTGATCATGTTGGGGTCCAGGTCATCTTCTTGTGGAGGCCTGTTAATGTTGACATTTCAGGCCATAATGTGGCAGACGCAGCAGCTAAGGAAGCATGCAGCCTTCCACCCTGTACCTTCGTGTTCCTTTGGAATGTATGCTGTATGCTGTCCATACTTTTGTCCGGGATTCGTGACAGAGGGAATGGTATGCCATTCCTCTCAGAAACAAACTTCGGGCCCTTACTGACTCGCCTGTCTCCAAGTGTCCCACTTTACTAACAAGACAAGACGATGTCCTCCCGACACGTCTTCGGATCGGTCACATTCGCGCTACACAGGCACTTGCTTTTTTTCTGAACCCCCACCTAATTGTCCTGTCTGTGACACTCCATTTATTGTAGAGAATGTGTACTTAACCTTAGTGAAATAGGAGCTATGTTCCTTTGTTTGTTGAAATAGTGTGTGTTTTGTTTCTATGACGATGGTTGCAGGATTAGGTTTTTCTGAAAATATTCCTTTTAATGTAATTTGTGTCAGCTTTTATGGTCAAGAATTAGAGACCAGCTACTGTAACTAATGATGGATAACTAAAAAAATATAGTAGTTTTTTTGTTTGTTCTTTATGTATGTTCAGTGGATGATAATGCTAGGGTTTATCTTCATTATTTTAATATTTAAATAACCTTAAATCATAATGTTACTAAGAGCCACTATAATTTAATTTTAACTGCCAAACTCGCATTTTACTAGTCAATGAATGTAATAACAACCTAAAATTTAAATATTGTGCTTAAGTGCAATTGTCGGAAACTTATCATATGTGTCGTTAAAAACTCGAGTGAATTTAGAAATATATAACTGAAAAATTGTATTAAGTGTACACTATTAATTCGCCATAATTTTATAGTACTTATAAGTGAAATCCAGGACAATGAACATTAAAAAAAAAATTTTAGTAAAAAACACTAATACACTCGACATGGCGGAGTATACCACTACTCAATTCCAATGAATCCCGGGAGCACGTTTAGCTGTGTTAGACGCTACGGAGATTTAAAGTTAAAACTGTTCTAGTTTACTTCAAGCACAGTACTGGACATTATGAAAACTCGCTGCAACAACGAAGAGATTCTAATTACTCGAGTTTCTAAGCTCATCAGAGCGGAGAGTAAATAAATAGTGTCTGCGTCGCAGCCGACCGAGGGAACACTGGGTAATCTTACGAGTCGCCGACCACCAATGGTTATCGTCGAGGGATCGAGTGTCGCGAGTCGACATTCGATACTACAACTCAGCAGCAGACGACAGCGTCGAGATGGTAGAAAAGAGCAGTTTGGCTAACTATTCCATCATTCAGGCAATTTGAGAAGTCTTAAGTTTGTGTGTATTGCCATTTGAGATTGAAATTGTTTTTTGTTATGAAAAAAAATTCACTTTCAAAGGATGCTATAATAATTGTTTTTCAGCACTCAACATTTTCAGGTAACTTTTAGCCCCATTGACAATATATATCATCATGAACTAAAATTTAAGCAGGCATTTATGTAGCGTGCTGCTACCTCAGTGTTTGAATCGTGTTTTGCCATGTTCATGTATATTTGTTTATTTTGAAAAAGTCACTAATTTCGCATATTTTGAAGGTTAAATATATAATGTTTACTAATTTCAATGTTAGCCTAACCATTTTGAATTTAAAAGGAAGTGTTGTGATTTAAGGTTAGATTCTGATTCTGCCAGATACTTAAATGCTTTTTAGGTTTTTTTAATATAATGGTTCAAAGAATTTCATTTAAAAGAAAGCCTGTATCCATGTATTACCGCAATTTTGAGATGTGCGATGTTAGAGCCGAACGTGGAAAACATAAGTTTAAATTTAATTAAAAATATTAAGTCCTGTGATTCGCCGAGGGCGAATAATAATGACAATCGCGTCAAATTTTTCCAACAAAGAGGGAAGTTATTCTTCTTCGTCTCGCTAGAAAAGACGCCAGCAAAAGTGCTTGGTCCGTCTGTAGGGTTTAACTACTAATAGTTAAAGAACGAGTGGTGTTTTTTAGTCCAGGTAGCCGATTCGCGAGGTCGATGCCGTATGAGAATAGGACCGCTGAAGAGGGCCTTGGACATGGACTGCCGCGAAAATAATTAACCAAGTTTCGACGTCCGCGATTGCGTTAGTGTGCTGAATTTGGGACTGTAGCTGTGCAGAAATTAAGGGATGTGCCCTTTTTCAGGGAAAACATCCAACTGAAGAGGAAACTGTGCTACTAGAAGTCACACTGCGCTCGTTTTGTCAAGGAAGCATCGTATCGTCTGCACTCTGTATACAAGACTTCCGCAAAGTTCCAAGCTTACACTACCAAAGTTGATTAGTAACTGTAAGGCGTCGGGGACGCCATCTTATCGAGCTATGAAATGCGTGACAGAGCTATAAACAAAAACTAGCTGAAAAATTTTAATTATACTCATCTGCCTGAGAGAAAGAAATCTTATGTTTTCTCCAGCAATTTGCAAAATAGTATTGAAATTTTTTTGGCTTTATTAGAAACTGAACTCTATTTAGATTTGAAATTTAGACTGAATCTTTAAATCAATATCCTAAGTAATGCATAAAATAAAGGCTGAGATTTAAAATGACATTTAATTTTATTTAAATCTGGCAGCAACATAAATAATTTGATTAGTCTTTGATCTGCTAAAAAAATAGTAAGAATTTTATTTTAGAGGCTATGTAAAGAGTGGTGGTAATAATTTAACTCTAAAATAATAACATTTGAAAGTAAAAATAAAATTTCATTAGTTCCTTTTACTGCTTTTTCTTTGGTTTTGTTTTAGATATCAATACTATTTTTCAATCTTGAGATAGGTTTTGTTTTGATGAATTTTCTGTGTGGGACGTGGTAACTCTGAGCTAGCCTAGTAAAATATAGACCCACTCCTCGATATTAATACATGTCCAAACCATACTTACCAAAATACATTATGTGGTTCCTTCATCTTCAACCACAAATTTTATCTGAGAAAATTGGAGACTGATTCTGCTTGCAGTGCATGATTATGATTTCTAAGCAGATTTCCAAAACACCTTGTAATTAAAAAAAAACTTTTATTACTTTTTTATTGGCACATATTGACCATGCCAAGATTTAGGGTCTAGCTCTGGTAGAGCTATACTTTGGTTCACCATATATTCTCTTATAATAAATTATTGTGGCTTTATTAGATACCCAGATTCTTAAAACAAATTTAATCCTACTATGTTCTGTCCGTAAATGTTGAAATTGATTGTGCAGTGAATTAATTAAGGGTGTTATTTCATTAAGAGATTCATCATGGGAGCCAGGTAGCATTTCATCCAGCCTGGATATTAGGTATGATATTCCACTTCCAAAAATGTTGTCTACATCACCAGTCACTTGCTGCACAACATTTCGTGTTAAAACCGGATTACTGTAAAGTTTTGCCACAAACTGAGCAGCACTCTGCTCAGTGTTATTAACAACACTCACTACAGGAATATAATGCAATTATTAATTTGATGCAACATTTGCTTGTGAAACCAAGACAAAATCTGCAGTTGATATTTCATAGGCACTGTGGGAAGTCGAGGACCATCAGTTTCCACTGGACTGTGATTTCTCTCCAAATGTTTCCTATATGTGTGTAAATTCTGGTTTGACCTAACACAACCCCAAAGGTAAATGTAAGAAATTGTGAGTTGCTGCGAGTTAGTTTTATTTGGAGAATCAATGTTTTAACAGTCTGATAAGACTTACCACGAAATGTGCAAGTATACGTGATCTATTAACAATGTAACGACAAAAAAAAAGCAGAGCGACGAGTGGCCTCTGGCTTTAATAAATATTTGTAGACTCAAACCTTAAACTCCTTACCAATGTGCCCTTTTGAGCTGTACATACAGTCGTAAAAAATTTGTTTGACATAGTGCTTATAGGTATTTTTACTCGAACTGTTCAGTTTCTTATTGATTCTACAAAAAACGTGGCTTTGGAACACTTTGATAAAAAAAAACCCTTACCTAGAAAAAAATACTAACATGATAACCGAAATAACATACATAAATGGGCCGACTATGAATTCATGACCAATTGTCAGTAGTGGTTAAGGTAGCAAGCGTTGTCATTGGGGGAACAACTTTATCCCACTTCGTGGAAATCCTATAGATTATTTGATGGATAATATACTACAAATGTTCACATTCGGGTGGATATGCATCTAACAGAACTTGAAAACATTTGAAACGAATGTCTAGTCCTTTGAGAACACTGTCAACCTTGTATAACAGTTTGTCTACAGAGACATACACTGCTTGCATGTCTTCGATTTCAGGTTCTTGCACAATTACAAATGGTTGAACTATGAATTTCAATTAGTGCATTTTTGTTTCTTATTCGCTGATTCGTTTGTTCTATATCACTGACAATCTGAAAAATGTACAATTTTAAGATTTATCATGGGAAAACTAATTTATATTATATATGTAACCAATTACATGCTATCCATTAGAAATTGGTGCCAAATTGATAAGGGTGGTTCCTTGTTAGAAGTCATGTACTCACTTTCATGTGAACTATCGTCTCTTCCTGACACTCTTGAATGGAGTGTTTCTAGTAGTTCTTTCCTGTTTTACAAGACGGCGACCGAGGGACCGAGCACCGAAGACCTCAGCCCACAAAGTGCACCCCCCTTTTCATTCTACTTATGTCCATTACCATTTTGGCACCAAATTTGCTTCATGTGTTAAATTCAACTTGTAAAAACAATGGTATCCTATTATTTTGTATCACTGTTTACGAATTGAATTTAACCGGTAATGCAAATTTAGCGCAAAAATTTTAATGATTCTATTGATTAGCCAATATTGATAGCACAAGCAAACATTACTGACTTACACAATAAAACAAAGTTAACACCTTGAAAACCAAGAATGTGTACATCAGGGAGTAGAATATTAAAAGCAGACAGAGTAACAAGAAAGAAAGAGATTGAATGAGTATTTTATATGATAATTTCACATCATTCCACCATCGAGGGGAAAAACGTTTAGGCTGTGAAGGCTTACATATGGTCAGTGTTAGGCCGGCCACACACGTAACGGTATACATGACAGGTAAACCTGCGCAGGTGTACCTGACAGGTGTACCTGACAGGTATACCTGTGCAAACTAGAGCCCACACACGTAACGGTATACCGTACGTTTAGCTCAGTTGAAAGATGGCGAGCCAACAAGATGAAGATGATAGGATAGCTTTAGTCGGATTGTGTGTGGTTTTAAACAAGAAGAAGTGTAAACGTAAAATGTGGAGTAAAAAGTGGCTTACTAAAAGAAAT
>PNEQ01037587.1:0-21298 GCA_003012365.1 Medauroidea extradentata
CCTACAAATTTTCATCCCTTAATATCAAATGGTTCCCGTCAAATTCAATAAAAACCATACTTGCAACCCCATCTTCACAGGGGTTTCCTGCCCTTACGAGTGGTTTCCAGGCATTCGTTGCCAGACATTTTCTAACTGTTATTTTGCAAGGAACATCCTGTCACAGTTTGTCGCAGAGCTGATGACTCACCCTGTATATTACATGTTACCAAATTAAGTTAAGTTAATAAACCATACATAGAATATGTAAAAATAAAAAGCGTGAACATTACAAAAGTCAAAATATTCTAGTGGTAAGGTATGCGGTCCTTAAGCGCAAAGTTCAGGTTCAAATCCAGACAAGCGCAAAAATTTTTTTCTCGGAATAACTGTATGTATATGTCCTTGTTAACCAGTTATTTAGTAAAAATATTATGTTAATTTTCATGGCCATTATTTCAAATTTCATTTCACCTTATTGTAAGTGTACGAACACAAGGCTATATACGTACGTACCTCAACATATACTTTGTAATTTTACATGCTGTATTTGTGGTGTTACAAGGATTTTCCTTTTTAAAGTACACAAAAAGCTTTTAGAGAGACCTAATCCAATCGTCTGCAATACGAATTACTATACAAGAATCAGAATTGATAGTAATACAGAAGGCATCCAAGTCAAAAGTTTAGAAAGGAAAAACAAGCTCGAATATTAGTAGCTAAGCAAACAAAATGAAACAGAAAAATGGTGTTAAGGAATGTCCTATATGTAATTGAAGAGCTCAGAACATAAGTGCTTTATGTTCATTACACTGCTCGATGCATTCCGATTACAAATGAGCATTTATATAAAAATTCCAGCATACATTTACTTAATACAGCGTATGTTAGTATGTAAACAACAATTACTTGTGATTTCTGTGAAAGAAATACAGGTTTTCTTGCAAACATATTTTACACACGAAAACAAATTTTTGGACTTCCACCAGTTGTATTCTGGGCGCCTCAATTACAAATGAAAATGTAACTTCCACGAAAAATCGTTAGTGTCCTATTTAAGAGTGCGTGGTAGATAAATAAACACTGAAAACATCGATTGATTTCTTCGTTTTTTTTTTTTTCTTTTCGAAGCCAATATGGATAAAATATTCAATGGTAATCCTAGATAATGGTGTTTGCCAACTTTATGAGTAAATATTTATCGAGAATTACTAACTCATTACGAGTGATCTCTTGCGCCGCAGTTAAATGCGCGAGGTTCCGGCGTCAGAGATTGTGCCTCAGAAGTTCGTAACACTGGAAACAACTTTGTTTAATACGTTGGCTAAAACTATTGTCTAGGACTGCGATTGTTTAATTTTCGCAAATTGGCTCCAAGAAACCTACAGTTATATATTAATGCTGTTAGCGTTGAAATATGACGCGAGTTAGCCTCTTTCTGCGTACACGATTCAAATATTCGCGCCCGACAGTCTGAAAGAGGTGCAAAGACGAGACTGGCGGAGAAGAAGCGGACAGCTGCAAGAAGAACAGATAAAACAGCAGTGAGGTGAAAGGGTCTGGACTTGGCACGAAGACAAAACACGGTGACATGCAGAACAAACAGAAGCAAGAAGAGAACCAAGGTCGAGGTGGCAAGACGTAATCAGAGCACAACCCGACGCAACACGACATTGAACGAAAGCTAAGAAGAAACCTCCTTCCATCGCTCTATTCCAATCGAACTGCGACTGCAATCGATTAAAAACTACCAGAGTGCGCATTTTCAAGTGGGCTTTACGTATCGTTAACAACGAGATCTTTACAATTATACACAACATAAGGACACTAACTAGACGGGGAATTGACCACACCTATGGTAAGAAACCATCCCATCGACAGGTGCGTATCTAGGGGAGGGGGGCAGGGGGGCGACTGTCCCGGGCGACGGGTGGTGCAGAAAATTTTTACTCGGGAATGGGATGTAAATGAGTTTAAAAAATAAACAATATACACCAATATTTATACTTTTACTAGTTCTGTATTTTTGTTAACCTTGAACAACATAAATGCAGTAGGCCTGTTTAGAATGCACATTTAAAACACTGCTAATGGTAGCCAGTAAGTAGAGGTTTTATGTATTTCTACTAACATTCTATACTGTTGTTTACGTGAGTGTAAAACAACGTTTGCAAGATACGTTTATACTGCTGGGAAAATGGTGAGGGAAATGAGGGGGGGGGGGGCAAATCACAATTTCTGCCACGGGCGAAGGAAAGTCTAGATCCGTTCTTGCCCAGCGATAGGAAACCATGGTCGGAGTCATGAATAAAACTCTGTGTCGTCACGAATATGAGTCCGACACGGCGACACTGCGCCACCTAGCTCGGTTCTTAATGACTAATTTTATTCCTTAAGAGGGCGTGTTACATAATTCAACGCTAAAAGCATTAACCTATAACTGTAGGTTTCTTGAAGACAATTTACGAAAATTAAACAATAGCAATCCTAGACAATAGTTTTAGCTAACGTTTTAAACAAAATTGTTTTCCAGTGATACGAACTTCTGAGGCACAATCTCTGACGCCGAAACCTCGTGCATTTAACTGCGGCGCAAGAGAACACGCGTTAACTAATTAGTAATTATGGATAAATATTTTCTCAAAGTTGGCAAATACCATTATCTAGGTTTGTCATAGAGTATTTCATCCATATTGGCTTCAAAAAAAGCGTAGAAAGCAAGTTGATGTTTTCAGTGTTTATTTATCTACCACACACTCTTAAGGGCGTTCAAGTGGGGAAAAACCATAATTGTATGTTTGTATAAAATATGGTTAGTTTTGTAGACAAGTCAAAATTTGCATTTTTTGTTACATCATACAAAACTTGAAAACCAATTAACATAATGAAATGGAAAAAACAACTTCAAAACATACATGTCATGGTCTATGGCTTAAAGCATGTAAAAACCCATAATACAATAATTTTATATTAAATATGCTAATAGTAACGAACAAAATTAGCAAATTATTAATTTTTAATACAATTTTTCTTTACAATGTGCTTTTATATGTTCAAGCCACAGACTGTGACATGTAGTTTTGATGTGATTTTTTCCATTTAATTATGTTTACTGGTTTTAAAGTTTTGTATGAAGTAAAAATATGAATACTTTTGACTTTTAAATGCAATTATGGAAAAACTGGCTGAGCTAATTTGTTCTTTGTAACGTCTACAAGACTAACACTATTTCATACAAACATAAAATTGTAATTTTTCCTCACCTAAACGCCCTTAAGGGCGCCGCTTACCTGCACATTAGAGGCTCTGAAGCGACAGAGACATAAGGTCGACCTTGGAGAGCGTATCAAATGCCGCATCGCCTCAACGAGCCAAGCTCTGAACTAGCGTGCAAGATTCCTAACCGTCTGTACTATGAGACTAAGCAATGCCCGTATGATTTAATTGGTGGAAAGCAAAATTCAGTGCAGGTGGAAGTCTGAGTTTACCATACATCCGGTTAGTACATTATGAAGTACGGCAGTGTGAAAAGGCAGTTTTTAGCCATGTTGGAGGGCATGGACAAGCAATTTCAAAGCATCAAGTCAATCAGAAAAATTATTTCGGAGTCCTTCAAAATGGCCGAAAACGGCTTTTTTTCATTACGGCAGTTCGTGAAAGTTCTAACGGGATTTCGTGTGAAACTACTCTAGAAACATGTAAAGGTCTTTGCTTTAAACCTTTTACTGAAGGCGTCAGTGAGGCGAGTGATCTACGATACGTTTCAGCGTCTTGCAGTAGAGGTGATACCGCACCAGACGAGACGGTCAACATCGCCCTTGGCCCGCTGCCTCACTCATACAAACACACGGCCTGTAGGCAGGCACCTTAACAACGAGATTCCGCCCTTGTCCGAAGGGTTTACTTTCGTATGTTGACACAATGGCTACAGGTGGAAAAGTTTCGTAGAGAAAAATGGATTTACGAACACACTGCAAAGCATGAAAGGTGCCGTAGCGTACGACGACTATTCACTTTCACGAAACAATAACTGAAATTATTTCCATTACGTTTATCTACGAAAAATACACGTAGGTACTTTATAATACGTTTTTAAAGTTTAAAAATTCCAGCATGCCTGTTAAAAACAATATTTTGGAGCTCCTCAAAAATGGTTACAAAGAAAATTTAGTCGCGATGGGATTTTTTTTTTTTTTTTTGTGTGGCGGAGTTACCACGTTATCATCCACGTACTTTGAAATGCCAATTTTTGGAAATCCTGACTAGCATAAACTCTAATATTTGCGGTACAAATTAGCAGAAACTACCACCAAAATTTGAACCCGATCGGGGGTTTGGGGGGGGGGGGAGGCTGGCGACATGCACGTCAATACCAGGTGAAGATACAGATTGGCGGTGACCCTCGGCCTAACCGCACCGCTGGGTAGCCCTCGTTGTGTAACTATCTTCGTGTCGGCCGGGGCTGAAGGCCAGCGCCAAACACGGCCAGCCACGACCCTTTCACTGCTCTTGCTGGCACACATCTCAAGGTCACACACACCACAATTTACACTGCATCATCGTCGTCCTGGGCTGTACCCCAGATATGGTTGCCAACATTTACTATGTGGGCCATTTCCCGCCAACTCGAAACCCTACATATGATCTCTGGAATATAAGGTATTTGTCACAACTATAGGTTATTCGGAATAAAGTGAGCGTTAAAGATTTAACCTTTGGAAAAAATTATTAGCCGTTACTTCATATAATTTAACATTAACAACAGTTACCTAACTCGCTGTACGGTTGGTAGCGATATGCCGAATGTAGTTCCGTGTATTTTCTTACTCAAATGCAACAATACTGACATAAAATCAACCGAATTCAACCATTTCTGTTCTGCATAATTAATAAACATTTTCTTATTTTACTTAACAGGTTTCTACTGACTGCATAATTTATCTTACATGCGCAAACATAAAGTGACGTGCCCAGAGAGGTTAGACATTGCCCGGCCTTAGCCGTTAATGGGCGGAAAGATACGAATTGGCTGAAAATAGAAATTTAGCAGGACCCTACCGAGAGCTCACTTTATCCCGAATCACCTATACAATGACTCATTGAAACTATAAATGATCATCAAATGCCGCATCACCACGACGAACCAAGCGCTAACTAGCGTGCAAGATTCTCGCAGGTCAATTCTTAGAAAAGGACTTCAAGTGGTGACAAACTGTAAGAGTGTAGTCAAGTTCAGTGTACCATTTTATATGAGTTTCGCGTACATCCGGTAGGTAAGCTACACTTTGAAGAACGCCAAACTAGAACAGCTGTTTGTACAAAGAATCACAAAAAAGCCTGCCAGTATGTTAGTAAAGTGTACTTGTTCGAGGGGTTTACTATAGCAAAGGCGGCACGGGTGTGGACCTGTTTACTACAAGAGTTAGACAGGGTCATGCGGGGGGGGGGGATGGGGGAGATTGTGCTCCAGGCAACTCGCAGACAGAGTGACGTCACAGCAACTTACCCAGCGACCCAGAGTCAGTGCTCGGAGAGAACTGGTTCCCTGGCAGGACAACCAACGTTGTAACACCACACTACCTTCACTTCGCTACACTGCCTCGTCGAACTTCTGGCTTCGGTTATCAAGTGAAAGAAAAAGACCCATTCAGTACGTGCTGTAAAGGTTATCTTGCCACGCAACTGTTGGTACTCAAATAACTGCAACTTGCGAAAGATCTGTTACAATTTATCCAAGTTTTATAAAGCAGAGTATATCCGCTAAACTTGGTCACAGTTGAGGCTATATTTCGATAGTTCTAAGAAAAAACCCTTTCGGCGGAACTTAAAATTACAAGTGGTTTCTGAGGAGGAAGAAACATTATGTTTTCTGCGATCCTGTTTACAGATGTTGATGAGGAAAGACCTGAAGACATTTTTCTTCGTAACTGAGATTACAGTATAATATTATGTTTCGTATAACTTTTTTGGTTGCTTCTTATTTCGTGTTGAACATGTTTGATGCAATATTAATATACATGTTTAGTTGCAAACTGAACCTGAATTGTCTATTTCTGAAGGGGAAAAAAAAAAAAAAAAAAAAAAACACCGCATGTATGCAAAGTCTCACGTATACAGTACTCTCAAGAAAAAGTTTCTAAATTTGCCACACGTGCGTATAGGAGCACTAAGAAAGAATGTATGGTAGAATTGTTTCCCAGACATCCATGGTAGTATTCGTAAACTTTTTTAGAATATAGTAATATGTATACTGAAGTTACCAGAATTGTATTGCAACAAGTGTAAAAGTTTGCATATTTACAAGGCGGAAGCATGGTAACTGCTCCATACTGTGTTTAGGTTAATTACTTCTAAAACAATTTAGGAATTTTTTTTTACAGTGCACTGCCAAAATTTTCTTCACTAAGCTACCCTAATACACTAATTTTCGTTCGTTCAATCAATCATAATTAAAACTCGATTTACAGTTAAAAACTGCATAAAGGTAGTGGAAGGAAGAACGGAAACATGGGCTCCGCAAGTATACAAGCTGGTTTCATTACAAAACATGTGATAGAGATGTATGAGGAACACGCTTCCATCTGCATTACCCTACACGTGGAACACACATTTATATTCATTATCCTCATGATTAAAGTTCCCATGGTTGCATGCCGCACGACCCAGTTCAGAGCCTTGCACACAGAGGCGATGAGGGCATTTAACTTCTGTAGCTGTATCGCCCTTCGCGATCTTGTGTTTTAAGCGCGCCGAACACGCAACACAATTTTCGCGTGAAAAGGCTCTTTAATGATCGTTAATGGTGATTTAACTTCCCATGGGCGTAGCCAAATTAGTAAATGGATAACGGCCTCGTTTTAGCAAAATTAAAGAGCAAAATCCAATTTATTAACTCACACCGATGAACTATTATAAAACACCTGACATACTAAAAAAACATAACTATTCTACTGCACATTAACGCAAATAATTAGAAATCCTATTTGGGTTACGCTGCCGGCAACAAAAAAATCCGTCTAATTGAACTCGATAAAATCAGCTCTGTCAGTCCGCAATCCCAGGAGCACACCGAGAATTCAATGCTGAACTTTCAATCCGTTTGCTTCAATTCATCGTGTTCGCAACATCCAAAGACATTCGCCATGTACAAAATTCACTGTCATCGCCGGCGTAACACTTGTGTAGATCTTGGGCATCTTTGCCTGCCTGTGGCGCGAGTACTATCGTTATCCGCTCGTTAACATAAATTGTGCAATTGTAAACACAAACTTATCAATAATAATAATAATAATAATAAATCATTGTTGCCCTGAACGTCAACTTTTGGGTAAGAGGGTATCTGTAAACAACGTTAATTATTTACAGTGCTGCGTATTTATAAACCGACAGAGTAAGATAATATGTTGATTTTTAGTGGTTATAACTTCAAAAAGCAAGTCGAAAATGAGTTTTCAATTTTCATGTACAGTTAATATAATATGAGTAATACTGCCATTTACATTCATTAAAAAAATTTAATAAAAAATACGTGATTTAAACAATGAAATATGACTTCTTTTGTTTTGTTTTATTAAAAAACACTAAAAGCGATATTCAGGGTAGCATTAATTCCACTATATTACCTAGGGAAAATTTAAAACACATTTCCGTCTTACGAACTCGGCTACAGATTTAGCTTATTTCTGTTGTCCTCTTTTCGTTGCAATACAATTTTTCGCCAGTTGACAATCAGAAAAGAAACAATATTTATTCTTTTAAGATGCACATGTTTCCAGAAACATTGATGTGAAAATGTGTTCGTAAAACCAAACGATATGATCTTCAAAAGTACACAATTTACGGTGAACCATCTATACACTACCTCGTTATTGCATCATGCGCGATGGGCTTAACTCGGTAAGCCAAGTACCGCGAACTTCATCTGATGTCGCCTATTTCTTCTGGTCTGTATCTTAAGCTGTACTTTCGTTGGAAAAAAATTGTAGGCTACCTGGATTCTGTTCTGATTAGAAGCTATTGAAAAAAAATTTACCGCGATAACGTTTCTCACCGCTTTTACTAAATATGTATTAAGCAATAACCACCCAAATCATACGATGTGATGTTCCCTAAAGAGACAAGTGTGTAATTTATATCTCTCATATCCGAGTCGCCCTTTTCCAAAACTCGTTAAGTCCATACATTTACGAAAACTTGACTTCTGCACCAACAATACGTATCTTTTGAAGACGTAAAACAGCTGGGAACGCCGTTTTGTCCCTTATAGAAATGAATTGAGAACTGGGTACAGCACTAAAGCTCGTCAAGTCCACAGCCAAAACAATACTAAAACTCGCTAAATTCGCTAGCAAAACAACTACTGACAACTTACAAGTACAACAAATTGTCTGCTTACATTTCGTGCTACACATTCAAAATGTGTTACATATAAAATTATTGATTAATTTAATTTTGGCAGAGCAAAACTGAGATAAGAATATTTTGGTTTACTGTATATAATAACAACTGGGTCGTAAAAATTCGTTATTTGGTAATACGTAGAAATAATATTGTAGTACAATAAACAACCAACATTAGGCCTACATTGCTTTTGCTTTGCTTTCTTCGTGGTTATCTTTATGGCAGAACGAGTCGAGTATTTAATAATAATAATAATCTTTGAAACACTGTTTAATGATATCCCTGAGTTACCCAATTCCTCAATTTCGTTTTAGAAAGTTACAAAACTCGATAAGTCCACATTACAGCTCCAAAAGCTGTCAAATCCAACCAATTATATTTGTTTCTTAAAACAGCTATTTCATACATTAATACAAATACAAAGTACTGAACTTGACAGATATGTACTAATTTACCAACATTTTATCTCTTTTAGGATATGGATGGAAGTTTTTTCTCATTCCTGGAAGGAAAGAAAATTATTTTACGAACTCAACAAGTTTTCGAAATGATCTACTCATTTGCAGTTGTCTTCAAAATTACATGAAAATAATTTTCAAAGAAGGACAAGTGGAAAGCAAACACAGACATAATTTGGTGAAATTTTAAGAATAATAAGTGACGTCCTAATATATTTCAGGTAAATATTGTTTATGACGCCCCTGTTTACTGGAAACACCAGGTGTAAAAAACACTCGATAACTAGCCACGTGACTACCAACAACACAGCGAAGAAACTTCCCGAGTTCCTGGTTGCAGGAGGTTTTTAAAAAAGGTCCTTGAAAAGAGACGGCCGGTACTTCACGTCAAGTGAACAGGTTTCGGGCAGGAACACATTGTAAACAATTTAACACGACTGTACTCTGTTGGAAAATATTCCTCTCTCGTAGACATGTTTGTTGGAGCATTCGTACGGGGTTAAAAAAAATTAATAAATAAAACAAAAAACAATTACTATCTCTAAACGTGAGTGCTAAACGTTGGGTTCCTGTTTCGGCTGTTTTGGCAGACATTATTGTGTAAATCCTAATGTGGAGAAGACATCGTAAAAAAAAAGTTTCATTGAGTAGCTTAACTATTTTTGCTGTATCACAGTTAATTATTTTATTCGTCTCATTTGAATAGTTTTTACTTCGGGTAAGCAGCGAAATTAGTCAAAATATCGCTACTTTGACATGCGCATGCAAGAAAACTATGGAACGGAAAAAATAGTTATGTGTGGGAAATTACTAGTAGTGTAACGTGTAAGACTTGAATAGTATTTGATACAATTATAAAATTACGCATTTTTCGACACAGATAAGTCTTAAGGGCATGGGCCTGAGTTTCTTGGCTTTCGAGAGAATTATTTTTTAAAACATAGACGAGACCCGATATCGTAAAATTGCTTCGTAACTTTGTTGCAAATTGGTTTCACTGTGATATATAATTTTCCTAGACAAACGGCATAAATATTTTGGCTAATTTATCAGTTATAAGAAAATTTCATTAATGAACTAATTAGCTAACACCATACTGTCTTCTGTCTCAACGAACCAGAGTAAGTAATGAAAACCAGTTACAGCAAAGTTACACAGCGATTTTACGATATCGGCTTCCATTTATGTTTTAAAAATAGTTATCGTTAAACATGTAGAAACTCGGGTCCAAGCCCTTAAAAGGGGATGGAGCACCAAAGCAGTGAATTTTCACAATTTTCGACATAACGTTTTCCTCTCGCTTATTACCGAAAATCAAGGTTCGACAATCCGGAAATTATACTTTTGTACAAATTATTACATAACTACGTAGTCTCAGACTGTTTTATTTTTGGAGCAGTGACGGCAGATAGGAATAAAGAGACATTTTTCCTATCTGCCACAAGTGCTCCAAAAAATAAGAAAGTCTATGACTATGTAATAAAGTAAGGTGTACAAAAGTGTATCTACGGATTGTCAAGCCTTCATTTTCGATTATAAGCGAAGGGAAAAAGTTTAATAAAAATTGTGAAAATTCACTGATTTGGCGCTCCATCCCCCTTAAGTAGCCGCCCTAGATAGGCTGCGTCTGCATGTGTGAGGCAGGTGCGATAAGAGTGTCGCTAACCGACGTATGTCCGCGCAAACTACTCACATAGCATGCAGTGCTTTACTACTACCATTTTTACTATGCGACTTTATTTTTATTTACTGTCTTATTTTTCAATGGCTAAATTAAGGCATTGTATCCTTCTCTTACACTTAACCATTTTTTTACAGATATACATAGAACTGACAAAAACTAAGAAAAAAATAATTAAAAACTAATGATGACTAACATGACAAAAATACGGACCACTTTACATATTCGTGTGAAGTAGCGACTAATAAACACTCGTACAGAGTTTATGATTTTTCAAAAATATTTCCAACAAAGTCCTAGCTCGTTGTTATGTAGATATGCAAACATTTACGTATACACAAACAAAAAAATCTTAAAAAAATAAATAAATAAATAAAACTGATTAATTTTGTGACAAGCAAGACAACAACAATGTAGCACTTCACAAAAATATCAACCAATAGTTAATTTATACTAACCTTAGGCAGCCGGTTGTAATATATATATATATATATATATATATATATATATATATATATATACACATACATATACACACGCATACACACACAAATACATAAGCGGTGACCACATTATGTTATTTATGGGCAGTGTAATTTAAAGTCTAACCATTGTTTCTATAGTTAATGTTTTTCGAATACAATTATTAATAATTTTCCACATTCGGCAGTCTGGAAAACCCATTTTTTTTTTTTGCCATTTTGTGAGGCCCGAAAATTATGTTTCCAGTTAACGTGCCGAATTTTTAAAACTCTAGCAACATAGCTTGAAGTGTGTTTTTTTTTGTAGATATACAAATATATTTTGCGTTAACTAGTTTCGTCAAAAAAGAATAGCCGCAACTCGCTGCAATGCATTTGAAGTGCAGGTATTGTTCGCGCTCCAGCTCCGAGTCCATGGCGTATATGCATTTGTCTTCGTAAACTTGATGTACACTGCAGTAACGCAGTATCTAACACGTCCTAACTTGCGACGTTACAACGGTTAGCATGTGCGTCGCATGTTGCTGGACCTCGTTGTGTTATTTATATATCGATAGTGAAGACGCAAAACCTCGTATGTCACAATTGGAAAGAGCCCAGATGGGCGGATAAACTGGAGATGAAGTCTTTCTGGCGTGAAGGAATTTTAAGGCCCTTTAGTTTGCATCAATGCAATAAAATGTGCTTTGGAAAAAAACTAATTTATTGGACATTCTTGTTATTGCCGAGGAACAATGTGTTAAAATGTAAATACTGCCAAAAATTGACATACGTGGTTTTGCATCTGCACCATCGATATTTACTTTTTTTTGTACACCTTCTTAGTTTATTACATAGTCACAGGCTGTCTTATTTTTGGAGCACTGATGGCAAATACGAAAAATGTCTCCTTTTCCTATCTGCCATCACTGCTCCAAAACTAAGACAGTATGTGACTATGTAGTAATGTAATAAGTTGTACGAAAGTATTATTTCCCGATTGTCGAACCTTGATTTCCGATCATAAGCGAAGGGAAAAAGTCATGTCGAAAATTGTGAAAATTCACGGCTTTAGATACATTCCGTGAGGGTGACTATGATTTCATGACGTATTGTTAACTAAAATGGTGCATTTCACGCGTATGCAATCTAAAGATTCTACGGCAATAGTTTGATATATACAAATGACAGCAAAAAACACGCAGTCTTCCGCTGCGTATGAAGCGAAAACTCCGGCGTCAAGGGCATGACGTCACCAGACCTGCTGGCCGGTTTCTCCGACGCGAGATAGTCCAGCGGCGAAACAAGTGAACCGGTTCTGTAGAACAAGCTGTGGTACTTTTCCGACCTGGTAAACCCGCCCACCATGTCACTAGACGTGCAGCAAGGCTGGGTCAACCCCCATCCAGACATTAGCAAACAACCACGTGTTTCCCCTGCTGATTGAAGACGTGCTGCTTGATCCCTGCCGTAACATTTGCTGTAGTTTAGCCGTTCAATTGTTTACAAGTGTTTGCAAAGAATGTTTGCATTTACAAAAGATCGCCATAATGCAATAAGTAAGTGAACAGAAATGCCTACCACCATGCAGTTGCAACATTATGTTGTTGATCATGCCTTTGTCAGACATAGAACTGGACAGTATGTGTCGAAATGCTTTCCTTTACAAATAGGAAATATTTACATTCATCATAAAATGCGAGTGAACATTTCCCTTCTCAAGAAAAATATTAGGGTTATTAATAACAAAACAACTATTATCGATTTAAGGAGAATCTTTCCATTATTATTACAAAATATTGTACCGTCTTCTTTCAAAACAACCATCTCGCACCCAAAATCCAGTTTGTTTTGTTATCACATTTCTGCGAACAAACCCTGTAACCGTCTTCTTTTGTTGGTAGCCAGAAACATGCCAACACTCTCAAACCATTTGCAGCATGTTTGCAAACACAACTGTAAACAGCAGCGCAAAGGTGTCCTGTTTGCAGAATCTGCTACCAATTCAGCCACTGGAATACGCCTATTAATTACGCATACAACACGTGTAACACCGGGCATATCTCATTCGCAATGTATTTCACATCATAGCAAGACTGGTAATTCACGTGCTAAAAATTAACACACAACGACAAAACAAATGCTCTTATGGTAGCTTCTGAGGATGCATTTGTGTTCGGAACATAAAATCTATGGAGCGCTAAAGGTTTCTTGTACGACTGAAAGCGACGTACATAATTTTGTTCGTGGGAAGTATGTTCCAGGCATACTCCTAGGCATGTATGTTGTGTTTACGAATACGGTTGGTGTTGTTTCTCAGTTACGGCAATATGGAAAAGTCGTTTCCAGTCATCTTACTGGCCCTGAAAAAAATCATGACTGATACGCACGCTAAAATTGTAAACTTACAGCAACATGGTTTGAAGCGTATGTTATTTAAGTAGACATACAGATATAATGCGCTGTTGTCACAAAAGGAACAATTGTAGTTCACTACGGCACATTTCAAGTACAGATAGGATGGACCTTCACAATACGAAGAATAACAAATGTAACACTGTTTACTATTACTGGATAAATACACCACGTATAGAAAAAAAAATATTCTACTTACAATTTTATACTTCACAAGTCTGGGTAATTTGTTTCATACAATCGATGAACACATTAAAATATAATTTTGCCAACTTCCTTAAGCATGTATGCTATGTTACATCATCTGGTCTGGATTACATAATTTTTCTACGACACTAAAATCAACACAGCCAAGACTTCGAAAAGCAGCGACGCAAAAATTAGGCACAAAAAAAGTATGGCCCTCAAGAATAATTACATAGATAAAAATAAGGACGTCATTGTCGCCAAATACGTTCAATGACACACTTTATAACGGCCTGCAACAGAGGCATGGTTAGATTAAAGGCTATATTGTCATGAACCTTAAAATGCCCCATTATCTTCATGTGTAAGATACGGACTGAACTACCAAACAGACTTTTAAGCGTACAAGCACCAAACAGGGATATGCTAAACCAAGAATTTCATGTCGATAGACGATATGTGTTACATGGGGACAAAAGGTCGATGTGGTCGTCACGACGATGCCGTCGATAGCATTGCCGAGACTACGACATAGACATCTGGATCTTGAAATGTCAACACAGACTCTGGACACGTCGACATCGACTCTCAACGTGTCGACATATCGGCTTCGGACCTCGACATGTCGACAACATGAACAGCTTTCCAAACTAATATCGACCGTCACCGGTGGTTAACAAATTGACATTTATGTTCGATAGAACAAGGCCTTTGCGTGTTTACCATGTGGTGATCTACGAAAACACATTTGAAAATATATTCAAATATAAACATCAAGAGTGTTGAAAACACTTTTTCCGATTCTTCCAACATGTTCAAAAACTCTTTCCACGGAGCTGTATCTACTGCTCTGGTAGATGCGAAACTAATCGAGGGTTCTATAACGTACTTTAGTACAGACTTTCGTTTAATAAAATAATACGGTCACCTCTTAAATTCTCACAGCGACTGGACACTAAGAGCACACGGCACTATAGCCCTTATCGCCCCCGCACTACTATGCCTCCAACGTGCAAGGAATAAGCAGGTGGCGGACAGATAAGTGCATTGTTTTATTTAGCGCCTACGGTGTAGGCAACACGCCAGCCACTTATGCGCTGCACGCTATGTACATAATGTGTCTGGCTATTTATTACCCTCAATGCTTTCACCACACAATTAGCTAAAACTTGGAGGAGGGCTTCCGATCAATGTTCTGCTTGCTGTCTTCAACTCTAGTTGAAAAATAGAACATACAAAACCTAACCTCAACGACATGTATACGACACGATAAAAATAAACATTTAAGGCCATGATCTCTCGTTTATTTCAAACAAATACTACTCAAATATTTTTTAACCAAATGTTTGAAAAAATTCGAGACAGTGTACAGTCATACTATACACAATTTTACCAAACCTTTTTTTTTTAAATAATGTACGTTTGCGAGAAAAAAATATTTTGCTTCATTTTGGCTTATTTTCACAACAAAATGTGTACTATTTCGGGGGCAAAAATCTAACAATCAATTTGGTGTGTTGCAACAGAAAGATTCATATAAAAACTTTGATACATAAGTGTTAAAACTGCCAAAGGAATTTTTGATATATGTATTAATTTGCGTTACAAAAAAAATTTTCGAAACCACTGATAAACTAGGGATCGAGGCTTAGTGCCTACACCAACGTCAAACACTTTTTCGTGCACCGAGATGAACATCTTTGAACTCTTAATTAGCCACCGTTGTCTACATATAAGACGTATTTAAAAACAGTTCTCAGCCAATGTGACGTCACGCACGAAATACTACTGCCGTGAAGCGCCAAGATTGCTAGATGATGGACGACATTCTTATACTGATGCGCCTGCAGCCGTTAAACGGAATTTCGTGTGTACGCCTAGCGGGAGTAACGGAACTCATTCCCAGTAAACAAGATTGCTTCTGAAAGGCTTATCAGCTAGTAGTATATGTTGTTTGTTCACGATAACATTAGCACAGTTGAAGAGTGTACATCGCCAAAAATGGTAATCAAAACAATTATTTTATAACAGCTTCTGGGCTTATTTTAAAAAAAGTGGGGGGGGGGGGAGGTTCCTTCAAAATTGTAATTGATTTAACAATTTTTGTATTTCTATGAGATGTGTTTTGTTTTATAGACATATCGTGACTATTTTGTACAATAATGAATATTATGTAGGTTTCGTAGTTTCTTGTATAGTTGCAGGTCAAAGACCAAATTAGCATAAATCTGTTTTACAAGAAAGTATTAAAAATTGCGGAATTTAAAAATTTAAAATTGCCAATATTCTGCTTTTTTTTAAATACAAAAACTTTCCATGCTGGTTTTCATACATGCCTTTACGTAGCCCGCCACACTGATCTTCACTGTGAATTATTCAATTTGTGTAAATCACAGTTGCTTTTAGTTTCTAGTACAAAACCGTTTATGCAAGTTTAGGCTGTTTACATGTCATCATACACAAACAATAAAATAAAAAAATTGTCATTACTGTAAAAAGTAAGTCACAATAACCTATATGTGTACAAAACAAACCATATCTCGTACAAATATAAATATTAAACCTATTGCGTTAACTCCCAATTCACACGGTTAAATATAATAACTAATAGACTAAATCTACGTAAAGAAGTAGTTGAATGAGAGAAACCAACTACAAGAAAGTAAGTACGCAGAGCTTCGATAGTAAATAGCATGAACAGACAGACTTACTTGACTGAGCAGATACGTGCGATAGGCAGATGGCAAGATGTTAGTACCGACATTAGATATAATAGTTGGTCAGCAGATAAACTGGTACATTAGCTACGAAGACTGAGAGAAAGGCGCAACGGCACACCGAGCACTGCACGACGCGGACTAGGTTATAACCGAGACATGACAACAACGTCGCAGCTGACTCGCCGACAATACTGCACACTCAGCTGCAGACTGTACATGCAGTGTTGCCACACTGGCACGGCTGAGGTCGCTCTCTAGCAGTCCTGGCGAGAGAAAGGCAAGCCATCTAAATTTTTAATCACAAAAGTGGGGCTCAGTCACGTATCAACGTATCACTTTCAGACGGAAACCATTTTCTCAACATAGATATGGGAAAAATTTGGCACATGAATTAAAATGTGAAGAAAATAAGTTTTTAAGTATAGAAAGTAGTTTTAAGTACATACTTTGACTGCAGGGATAACTTTGACCGGCTCAAAATCTTTATTTTGGGTAGGTTTAACGAATAAATAAATAATTGTAGTTAAATAATTAAGCCCTTACATTTCGTCCATCCAGATATAGACTACCGTTTATTCGCCAAGTGGCACCAACATAACTACATATGTTGAGTCAAAGTTACCACTACAGTCAAAGTCCTAGTGGTTCCATAGATATGCATCTACACGCACACACACGCACACGCACCAAGTTTGAATTCCTGCAGCAATGTTTTCCTCTTCTCAACGAGGAAAATCCTTTTTGTCCGCAATCAATACAGAGAAGGTGGCTAAGCTCCACGGAATAAAATTTAACACGTAAATTCCTATACTTCCTCTCGCCAGAACGGATAAGGCAGCAGCGCCCTTAGTACATTTCCCAGTGGAAAAGTTTTTTCTGTTAGTTATATTCTCGTGACTGCAACAAAAATTACTTCGTCACATTATTTCTGTGCTAACTTAGGTTAAAATCAGGTCGTTTCAGACGCGAAAGAACTACGAAAGAATTTTTCACACAAACGCAACCTTTAAGAGCAAACTTTGAAAGAATATTAATAAACTAAACCAAGATGGTAAAATATTGACAGTATGTTAAAAAAAAAAAAGGAGAGAGAACGTATACAGCAACTACGGCAAAGTGAATATAAATGAAAACGTCAGACAAAAATATATTTCGGTAATGGTCGTTATAAACATAGATCGTAACAAAACACTGATTTCGATCTTCCTATCACTGTTATCATTTCTGAAAGACTCAATTTCTCTTCGCAGATAATTGAACGGTGTTATTCTTCAACAGACTATGAGTAAATTTTAAGTTGCCAGTAAAACATGCAGCAAGTATTTTTTTTTTTTTTCGGAATTGAAACAGACGCACTGAAAATATTAGTATTAAAATATTTTGTTTATTACATATAACTCATAAATAAAACTTATAGGCATAAAACTACGTTTTTAAACATTACCATAAATTCCCATTTTTAAACAGTAAATAAGGTGTAACATTCGCCTTTAGTTAAGACAATGTTTATGACGAGTAATTGAAGCATCTTTTTAATGATCAGCGGAAAGTTTCTTATGCACTTAAGTGTGGACCATGTATCGAAATGCTGGAGATACCAGAGTTGACACTGTCATCTGCCCGGCCCGGGTAGCACCGCTGTATAATTAGTAACGTCTCGGCATTGCAAGGCTATTTATTCAGAAAACACTAACAGTAACAGATCTCCGGCGTTATACACACTTTTGTTCGTAGGATGATGCATAACGCAAGTGCTTGGCCTTGCCATGACGACTTCTGTTTTAGGAAATAACTCTAGGCAAATACAGAGATGTTTTCTAACTAATGACCATGTCAAATTTCCTGCCACTTTCCGTTTGTCCGAGGCAATACGTCAGTTTGTAACTATTTACAAGACTTCATGAAGTCGTGAGACATCAATTAACGCCGAATACATATCTGAAATACAAAGGAATATTAATACTCAGTACAGAGTAAAAAATACCATTTCGTACGATTTCCCACCTTATTATTTTGCCGTCGTGACATAGTAACCTGTTGCACTGGAACAAAAGTTACAAAATTATTCTGACATTCATTTTTCCGATCACAAAATTATTAAGACTGATGTTTTTATACTGAATTTCAAGATGCCTGAAAGTTTTAACAAACGTTCTGAGCGTTGACTTACACACTACGAATTCTTCAGGGTTATGTCTCCCTAAAGCCCTGGCGAGAGAGAATATAGGATATTCGTAACAAACACTTGCGAAATCTTCTCGATTTTATTTTTATAACAATTACACACGCAAACAAACGCACAGTGTACACATTTTTTTTTATACAAACGAGTTATTCAATTCATTCGACATTCTGATGTCACGAATGGTAATTTTTTGTGTGTGTTGCCCAACAATTCCCATAACCGACGCAAGTAGGAATAAAGTTTAGTTGTGTCTCGGAACCGGCGTTGAGATTTGGTCGGTGACCTTGCTTAGGATTGGTTGTTGAGAAATGTTTGCCGGTGTTGAGGGTGTGTTATCGGATTGTCGTGACGATGTAGGTATGATGTGGACAGAGAGGTCATTTCAGACAGAGCCAATGGTTCGGACACAGAATATTTACGAATACAGAAGTGAAATAGTCGGTAGGCCGGCAAACACACACACGCCAGCAAAACGTCTTCGCTGGCCACCAACATGACGAAAACGCCTACCACCAACCAGCTTAAGGGTGTTCACATGGTAAAAATTCAACATTTTCTATATGCTAAAATATTTTAAAACACACAACAAAGTCCTTTTGTATTTGTTTAAAATTATATAAATGAAGTAAATTGTCATCAATTTCATAAGTACAAAGGAATTCCATTGCGTTTTTGTAATCTGTTTGCATATGGCTCGGAACATATAATTCCAGTAAGCTTGGTTTTTGTTATCCCTATGTTCCCGTAACTTGCAAATTTTGACTATACAATGTTGTTATGAGAAGACTAAAAGTTGTCAAACATTTTTACACGTGGAAAATGTAGTCACAAGTAACGTCTATAAAACGAACACAACGCTAAGCAAATGTAAAATTCTGCATTTCTGCCACGTAAACGGCTGTCCTACTAGCCGGCATACAAGTCAATATGAAACCTGCCGTAACACGCAGGAGCCAAACATACACGGGGCTGGTATCAACAACCTCGCGCAGCCATTCAACAGCAGAGTTCGTCTATATCAAATGAGCAGGCACATCATTTGAAGTAATTATTGCTACTTACTCTGTGGTTCGGTCATACAGAGTACGCGGAAGGAAACTGCCATGGCCAGCATTCGCCTGGAGAAATTTCAGGAAACCAGGGATAACAGAAATCAGGATGACCGGGAATGGAGCCCGGGTCCTCCCAGATGCGAGACCGAAGTGTTATATGAGATATTTAAATGTTTGTTGCAATGAGAGTTTACAATTAAATTTTATTGGATTGTAGACATACGCCATAGCTCATGCTTAGCTGATCAAACCTGTGTTGAATGACAAAGTACAAAAACGAACAAGGGGAAAAAAAAACTATAAAACGCACATAAAAATATAATCTGGGGTTGTTTTTTTTTTGTGTGCGTTTTATATTTGTTTTTTTTTTTTTTTTCCCCTTGTTCGTTTACGTACTTTGTCATTCGTCACAGGTTTGATCAGCTAAACATGAGCCATGGCGCATGTCCACAATCCAATAAAATGTAACAAAGTGTTAATAGTCACACCACCTCGCTGGTTGGAGCAGTGGCTAGAGCACTAGCCTCCCACAAAGGCGATCCAGATTCGATTCTCGGAGGAGTCAGTCCCCGGATCTTCGCCGTGTGGGAATCGCGCCCGACGATGCAGCTGGTCGGAAGGTATTCTCAGGGATCTCCCGTTTCTCCCCTCATTCCGGCGCCTCTCCATCGTAGGACTACATTCCTTCGTGACAAACAGATATAGTCTGCCTCGTGTGACTTTTCCAAATTTTGACATCTCTCTTCTGAGAAATGTGCTTGCCAATTCCATTGTATTGAACTATAAACCTACCTGGCTTCCTGGAAACGGACAGTCTCCACAATACTGTTTACACACACAGTTCTCAGAAGTGAACTGTCAAAATATGGAATCCTTATGTGAGATAGACTATATATACCTACTGGCACCCAGTAAGTGTGTATGTGATACCCTGGTCCTCGGGTGCAGTATATTAAATTTGTTACCACCTCGCCCGGTTCGTGACATTGTAAACCCACCTTCACTGTACATGAAGTGTACCTACCGTACGGTCGAGGCGCGCACCTGCCTGCGAGGTCGTGAAAGAAGCTAGCAGCGCGGCCAATGCTCGCGTGTGGGCGTGGCTCCACCACTGCTAATTACAGTGCTAATGCTTGTGCGCGCGGCCAACCACACCTTAATTGCCGGCCACTTTCTGCTGGCCCGGACAAACTGTTCCACGCCTCTCTACGCTGCTCGCAGCCTCCACCTTAAACATTCCTTTACGCCAATTACGCGTCCTTTCTATCAACACCGTTTGTTTTACAACTCATTTGAATTACATCTAAATATACTTATTTTGCCGCAAATTAAGGCCAGTAAATGTGTGCTTAAATTACTTGATTAGGTAATTTACTTCATTACCTTGTATAATTGTAATATTGTAACAATAACCTTTCATAGTTTAACGTAGGCCTACTTATTTCCCTCTTATAATGTTCTCAATTCTCTATAAAATTACATCAACTAGCTCTTCCAGGGTGTCTACAGGCAACAGAAAAATTAATTTGGTGACTTTTTGGTGACCTTTTCAAGAAAAGTTGAGGTAAATATCAAGAGTAGCTACTCATCGCGTAGGGACTAAACTATTGGTTTTACAGGTAAAGTTTCTTAATAAAAAATGTTTCTACAGTGATGAAAATGAGTCGTACGTAAAGAAAATTGTAGTTTACTTACTTTGAAATTTTCCGTTTTTCGTCCAAATTCTAAGTCCGACTCCCGTGTTTTACGTCTTCGCCATGA
>PNEQ01037588.1:0-21295 GCA_003012365.1 Medauroidea extradentata
AAATCCTTAAATTTGCTAATATGCATTTTTACAAGTGTCCTATTAAAGTAAAAATCACGATGATAGGCCGTCGGGTTCGAGCTCTATCGACGTTTCTTCGGAAACACATTTCACCCCTTTTCACCCCCTTAGAGGTCGAATTTCGAAAAATCGCTTCTTAGTGCTCGCCTACGACCTGAGGGGAAACCCCACAAAAAATTTCACGATTCTAGGTCCAGTGGTTTGGGCTGCAGTTTGATATGTCAGTCAGTCAGTCAATCAGTCACCTTTCATTTATATATATATATATATATATATAGAATAAATATATTTGTTACGTTTCCGTAAATAGCGAAAAATGGTTGTTTTTGCGGCCCATTTTTTCTTAGGTAAGAATATCTTATCGTAGAAATTTTTGAAAGGAATATGTGTTTACAGTACACTCTTACCTTTCATATCACGTGATAAGATAATAAGGTTATCACTGAATGTCTCAAAGGCGAGTTATCGGCGAGAAGACTGTATGTCAGGTCAGTGATATGCGCTTAGAGGCTAGGGTGAGGCGAACTGTGCATGCTGTATCGTCTTTATCGCTCCGAACTTCTAGGACACGAGCAGAAAATATGTTCACCCAGGTAGCTACCTTAACGATGATCCATTCAGCTGCAAACAATCCTGATAAAACAATTTCTACAAAAAATAAACTAAAAATAAATTCATGAAAATGGAAAATGTGTATCAGCACAAATGCCACGTGGTTGACGAGGCACATATCGATAAGAATGCTTCATACATGAACTGTAGGCGCGGTCGTGAGTGATAATGTACGATTATCAATCAAGGTCCCGGATTTGATACATGGTACTGTCTGTTTTTTATGATTCTAGAATAAACTCATCGTATATCTTAATAGCATCACACTGTGTCGATAACATATTTCACTTTTAGGCCGCAAAATAATAAAACTACAATTTATTTTATTCGTCAGCCATTATTTTTATCTGCACTGTGCAAAGTATTAGTCTCAATTGTGCCAGGCAGATTATGTATGAGTCAACTACACCATTCACAATGTACACAGCATTTTGCATCTGAGGAAGTAATGTAACAGTGAGTGCAATAGTACGGTAAAAGAACATATTCTTGTACATGCTAAGTTTTCAACAAATTGAAATGCAGAGAATGTGTCACAAGTAACTGCTGCTTATTTCATTAGTTATCCTCTTCCTATCGTTGATGTTCCGAAATGATTAGAGCTTCATTGCATGTAAAGAAATAATGGTTGACAGTGTATCCAAACGAAAATTGTACTCTTGGTTAAATACATTTTTCTCTTTTATGCTATGACATTTGCTGTTCCTCAGGTATTGGTTGAAATTAGTTAAAACAAAACTTTCCGGTTTTAACTAATCGGGTATTATTTTAAGAGAGCTTATATCAATGAAGTTGAGTGATTGGTTTGTGCATACGAATCAAAACTAATAAACAACTTTATTTTACTCTGTGAAACCAAAAGAAACTTCTGGATCTTGTACGTGATATTGTTCAGTATATATAAACCTGATAACTATGCTTTGTTATATAATTTACATAATCAGCGAATTAACTTGCCAAACAGACAAGGATTATATGTAAACTTGACAGAATCACGGAATATCCTATGACGTTTATATTTCCATAACATTAGAAGACAAATAACATTCATGCATTTTAAATATTACCAGACACCGTTGATAAATGCGTATCCGAATTTACTACACTCGTATAAAATACATGTTTTTCTAAAGAATTTTACTTCATTAACTAAGATCGTTAGTCTTATATCGGCAGAACTACATCTTAAACAGCTTTAAAGTACCATTTGACCCGTAAGTTTTTCAGTGATTTTATGCTTGTTTTACCCCGCTAATGCAATTGAGATTCTGTACGATCACTCAAGTCTAAGTCGTTTTATACAGTATGTGTGCATATGCTGTGTGAGATATGTCAACTTACTTTAGTTTGTGAAAGTGAAGAAATACTCCCTAATTAATTCTGAGGTAACGATCAGATGTACACTCAGTAACCAGGTAAAATTACAAAATGCATGAGCGCTTTATGACAACAGGATCAACGCAGTAAATACGAAGCAGTCTTAAAAGAAGCGGTTCAGGGGAAAAACGGAAAGGCGCTATTTGCATTAGGGAGAGGGGCTCTGATAAAAGGATCATGCATTATTCATGCCTGAAACCAATATTTCTCCCTCGGTCTTTACAAGTCGGGTAGGGTCAAAATTCCCATCACCGCACCTACAAGGTAAAGATAGCTGCTCCTTTCAGGTCAGGTTTCATGAAGCCAGGTAAGGTCAATATTTGTCACAGAGCATGACGTTTCGGAAACCGTTCTGAATTTCTTAAGACACCCTGCGTGGGAGATGGGAAAATGATCATATTTCTAAATCGACAAAGTTCTACGAATACTGCTGTTAATAAATCCATTAACTGCTGGAACAAATACGAGTAAGTAGCAGTCGACAATATAAACTTTCTAGCTCCAAACATTATACTAAAGGGCTTAGATGCATACATAAATGCCTATTCTTAACCAATATGCTTACGGTATATTTTATTTACACTACCGCCTCATTTCTGCTGTATAATAGAGTGATTAATTTTTTCTGATATGTGTACAAATTGCTTACGTACATAGGATTCCGACCGAAAATATTGCAGTGAAAAGAGGAACCCCATACGTTTTAATCACGGAAGGCATATTATAGTAATACATAAGTTAATAATGAATATTTTATTTATAGATGTGTAGATTCCTTGGCATTGTTTGTAAAGTCATAAACTTGCCAAACTAATTTTGCACGGCGTATCTTGGGCACGAAAATATTCCTACGACAGAATAGACAAACAGCTTATTATCAGTCATGATAGACATAGCGGTATTAGGGATGAAATCCATGCATGCAATTATAGAGCCGGACGGCGGGGGAGGGGTGCAGTCTCCTTAATCACCCTAATGACCGACATTATTACGGCAGGCGCTAAGTGATAACAGCTTTGACGCCGTATTTCAATACAATTACGCTCCCGCCACCCCCCACCCTTACCGCCAAACCCGGTCCAGCAAATCTGGTGCTAGTCTTTTGTCTGCCCCTGAACGATCAAAGGACAGGACTACTACCCCATCCCCTACCCTTACGTTCCCCACCTCCACAACGCCCGTCGAGTTCCAGACGCCTCATACCGCGCGTAATATTCATGAGGGGGTGTTGGCTGGGGGTGGGAGGGTTGTGTGAGGGGGTTCGAGTCTCGCAGCAAGCGCCCTTGTGATGTGCTAATTGCGTGGGTCACGAGGGCAATCACGTGGTCGCACTATAATTGGCCGACGGCGGCAATTAGGGCAACGTGTCGCCTGGTAAAGGCCAGGCCAGACTGCATCTTCAAACACCCCCATGTACCCACCCCTTGTCAACCACTGAGCAGGCCTCCTCCCCGCATATCGTCGAGTCAACGTTGTGAAGGCGTGATGTTACTCTTGCTGCATCTATAAAAAGTAACCTGCTGAAGATATCTAGGCCATGCGATAAAGACTTCTTGCTCACCAGGTTACTTCGAAACGCCTGCTTGAAGTCAGGAGTATAGGAAAACGAAAGTTTAAAATAAGTACTCTATAGTAAATGACACTATATGTCGTTCGGGATAAAGTGAGCACTAAAAATTTAACTTTTGAAAAATATGACTAGCCGTTATAGCATATAATTCAACGTTAATAATAGTTGCCTTACTGTTTGTATGGTTGGCAGCGAAATTATAGGTCATTCGGAATAAAGTGAACACTCGAAAAAGCCCTGATTAATTTCTATTTTCTGCTAGTTTATATCTTTCCGTTGCATGTAAACATGAACATTGCCACGCGCTTTTATTTACATAGTCTTGTACAATGTTTACATTTATATTACACTGCTCCGGTAAATGTTATCTACAATATCTACTCATTAAATGCACGGATGCTGAATATATGCTATACTCAGTAGTAATCTTAGTTATAAATACCTGCTAGTAAACGTCTTATAACACTGGTTTCTCTGTGTCTACACGAACGGCGCTATTACCGTTACGAATCTCGTAAATGCATGCACAGTATATTCGAACTTTTAAATTATAACCGCCACTAAAAATACACACGACACACGCAACTCAAGAATACAAATTCCATTCAGCATACTGTAATGAACGACGACGACGACACACGTAAAGATAAACAATAAATAACGTATTTTCTTAATGTGTGAAACAGGGGGGGAAATGCTGTTTATATTTCCCGATACTCAGGCTGGCGATCATAAAACAAAACAACTTACATTACTAATGACTTCACATAATTTACCAATGATATTCATAAACAGTCACTTCTAGTACTTTTGAATGTGTTTATCAGAAACCCATATTCATTACACAACGGACAAACAAACTGAATGACGCAATTAGCTTCCAAGCTAAGCTTGGCGAAGCGGCGAAAACCTAACTCTGATGCCATCTGTTGGTGGAACTTTAAACTACCTCTGTGGAGCGAAGCATTAGCGGCGTCTGCCAACGACAACCGGCTCGGTTGCGTCGCTTTGTGATTGCGCTAATTAAATAAAAGTATACAGTCAGTTGGTATGTCAATAAGAACTTAAATAAACATTTAAAAGTATATTTAATACAGAGAGGTCGTTTGCATTTGATAGTGTTTCACTAATGCTGTATTCAAATACGAAAATACGCGGAACTACATGCAATTATTCGCTACCAACCATACAAACAAAAATGTAACTGTTGTTAATGTTGACTTATATGCAGTAACGGCTAGTGATTTTTTTCAAAGGTTAAATCTTTAGTGCTCACTTTATTCCGAATGACCTATGCGTAATATAGTTCCATGTATTTTACTATTTAAATACAACCATACTGAAACAAAAGCAACCGAAATTGAAATAATTGTTTTTTATGTAAATAATAATTTATTATATCAAAATATATGGATTCCTATTGACTTCATAATGTTCTTATACACGCAATCATCAAGTACCGTGTCCAGAGAGGTTAGACATTTCCCGTCGTTAGCCGTTACGAGTGGAAAGATACGAATTGGGTGGAAATAGAACATTAGCAGGTCTTTTCTGGGTGAACACTTTATCCCAAACCGCCTATACATGCATACGTCTTATTGCGAAATGAAATCCCCTGCGTGTTTCCCGCCTTCTGTCAGGTGCAGGTTGGGCCTACTGCTCGACTAGCGAGACGTGCCCGTCGCCCTCCGGCCCAAAGAATGGTTGAAGTGAAGTGGGATGTGTATGGAACAGCGACGAAATGAAAGAGCCGGGGAAAACGGGAATTCCCCGAGAAAACCCGCTGCTCAACGTCAACGTCCGCCACGTTTCCCACATACGAAAAATCCTGGCCCGAACCCGCCGGATATCGAGCCAGGAGGCGTGAGGTCTGAGCCCTCGATCACCGTGGTCTCCAGCTGCAGGTCATATTTTACGTTATTTTATTGATATGCCGTGTAATTGTTTATTCGATACGTCATACATCTTGCATTCAGTTTCATTTCAATGTGGTTTTGGTAATGCTTAGTCTTTATTTATTTTTCATGCCGTTTGCCGCGTTTTCGCCCGCTTACAGAAGTTGAGTCTACTGTCGAGCAGGTTCAAACATAAGTTGTTCGAGAATACGCGCTCTGTGACTTGGGACCCTCACTCGGGTTACAGAATACCGCTTCTAGCAGAACATTGCCCTACTCAGTATAACGTCGTCATTTATTATAGACGCCTCTAGTCAGGAAGAAGAGTTCTCCTGATCAGTGGCTCGTCTGCAAAGTAACGTAATATAGACCTGACATAAGATGTAGAAGGTAAAAAATTACGAATGCCACACGAAAAAAAAACATTAAAAAATACTTCAGTAACTTGGCGGAATACCACCTGCCAGTCACTACCCCCGGTAACAAGTTTGTCGGTTTGTAACCTTGCTGTATAAAAAAAAACACACCTGACTAGTGCAACCGAACAGTTATTTGCAGCGGGAAAGTTGACAGCCTGTTTAATGTAGTATATACCTGTTCGAAATTATTTCTTTCCCGTTATTCGTGTATTCTTATTTCACTGGGCCACGAGTTTTAAGGGCAAACCACTATTGAATGTGAGTACTAGCTAATGGGCAAACGGTCGGGGCTTGAGTAAACACAAGAGTGGATTGTAATATGGAGGTAGTTGAACTAGCGGAAATGTCCTTTTCTTAATCTGGAAGTATATGTATTTCTTACATTTCTTAGAAGAGTGAAATTTGATATGGATTCATTATTCATTCCTTGGAGGACTTCGGACCAATAGATTACCTGCAAGTTGAAGAGAACTAAATCCTGTCCTACTTGGTCTGCGGTAATACTTGTTGATCTCAGAGGCAGCAGCCAATGAACAGACAGCTAATGTTCTTTCACTACACACAGGAAAAATTCGCGGGTTCCCTTACATGTACCTCAATCAGAGAGTTGCATCTCTTTGGCTGCTCACTGACACACTGAGCACGCATTAAGTTGCTTGTTCACTATTGGTTAGGAGCTGTCCGATATGTGTCAAATAAGGCAAACGCCAATAGAAAATGTGACACAAATTTTACGGTTGTGTAAGCCCTTGTCTGTACTCAAAACAAAGCGTGAATTTGTCAGGTCTTTGTCTATCACCCATAAGGATGCTTTATGCCAGGGAACGTTGACAGTTTCCTCACAGTAAAAACAAATTGTGCTTGTACGGAAAGGTTTTTGGAAACCAGTTTCCAGAAAAGTTTTTTTGTAATACTACAAAAATATTTTGTAAAATTTACAAAAGTTTGTACTTTTACAAATTTATTTTCATATTTACGAACATTTCTGTAAATCGACAAACAAATTTTGTTTATTTACAGCTAATATCTGGTTTATTTTACAACAATTGTTTATTATTTTTATTGTAAAAGTACGATACATTTTGTAAAATGTGGCAGGTCTCCTAGGTTCATTTCGTTTCAAATAGAAAAATCTGCTCATTAACAGTAATTCTACTAGTTCACAAATGTGTTCACGATATTTGTAATCATTTTAAAAGGTTTGAGACATCTTACTTTTATTACGTGACAGGTAACGTTCTGATATTAGGTTACAAGGTTTTCCTTGTAAATATACTTTTGTCTTACTGTGTAGGCCTAAATGTTGAGTGTTCATTTCTGACTTTTAACTTTCGTAACTGTTGAGTCTCTAGTTTACTGGGGCAATGCTTGATCTGGTGCATGATTATTAGGGCCATGAACTTTTCACGAAAAGAGTTTCGCCCCGGTTTGTTTCAGCGTCTTATGTGCATATCTGTAGTTTTGTCTCGAGGCCAGCGATTGGAAGTTTTAATACTCACGCGGCTTAGGGTTCAACCCGCAAATCACAGACGTGAAGTGTTGCAGTAACATTGTTCTGATTGGTGCAGCAAAATTAGTGACGTCACTTCACAAAGACATTTTTCCAACAACCACGAAGCTGAGCTGCAGATGTGCACGTGAAACATTAAAACAAACTGCGGAAAAATCCCTTACGCGGAAAATTCTAGACCCTAGATATTACTAACGTCTGTTATTCGTCTGTAAAGAACTAGACTGCGTTACATAACTATTGTCAAATCATTCAAGGCACACAATGCTACACTGATTTGGAGAATACGCTGGCAGAAATAATTCTCTTGATTTTCCACTATATTTACGCATTTTTCAGGATAAAGGCGTGCATGTGACTGGGTTTGCGAAATGTCCCTGTTAAGGGCGTTCCAAAGGGAAAAAAAATCATAATTTTATAAATGTATGAAACAGTGTTAGTTTTGTAGACGAAACTTGCGAGTACATTATCCTCTTATAAAAAAAGTTATGTCAGCCAGTTTTCCCACAATGGCATATCAAAGTCAAAATTTGCATGTTTTAGTTCATACACCCCTTGAAAACCAATCAACTAATGAAACGAAATAATTCACAGAGAAACAACGCGTCACAGGCTAGTGCTTTAAGAATGTAAAAACTCGATACAAAATATGTTGGTATTAAAATAATCCTAAAAGTAGCAAAAAATTCAAAATGGCAAATATTTTTTTAAAAATACTTAAAATTGTTTGAATAGGTTTTTATGTACGTAAAAGCTCTAACCAGTGACACGTATTTTAACTGTGAATTGTTTTGTTTCATTATGTTGACTGGTTATCGATGGGTGTATGAACTGAAAACATTCTACGTTTGACTTCGCGAAATGCCACCGTGGGAAATATGGCTGAGTTAATTATTTTTTTTTTTTTTACAAAACTAACACTGTTTCATACAAATAAAAATTATTATTTTTTATAATTATTTTTTTCCTTCTGGAACGCCCTTAACGCAGTGAGCTCTGGACAGATCTTTGCTTATTAACGTCGACTCATTGACCAGTGTGACAACCACGAACATTATTATACAGTCATTAAGGACCAAGCACAGATCACGCAGCGTGTAGAAGCAGTGACGTCAGAAACTCGCATCATTTCTCACGTGAATCAGGTCGGGTCATGTGATAGCCCGCTCTGTCAGTGCCATTCCTCCTACCTCCATAGACTCGTGATTATTTCATCCTCTCTTTATTGCGATATTACGCACGGAAGGTCGACAACAAGTTATACTTACAATAAGAGTGCTGCCTACCTTGTAACCCTGACAAGAAGAAAACTACAGATTCAGACATATACACTTTAAAACTAAAAATATTCGGTGATAGTCTGGTACCTTTTACGACATGTCATCGCTTTCGGACACGAACCAATTTCTACGCTGAGCAGAGCTAAATATTTCTACAGGAAATAAAAATGCGGGGGAAATATATGAATAGATGTTTTTTGAAGATATATTTTATAATCAAACACTAATTTGCTCGATGTATTCAGAGTGATGAGAAGTCAGCCTAAAATATCATACATCAATGCGAGCCACATCGAAATGAGCAAACAAAGTATGTGGTGTCGTACACGTAGCTTCGACAGATAGGCCTACTCAGCCATTCCAAATGTAATTTAACATGTAATTCCCTACCTTCGCTCCGACCAGGACTTCGAGGTGGAAAGGGCTTTTACAAAGCGTCCTTATTAAATGAATTAGCACATTTTCAGGATGATTTGTTTCTTCCGATTTCTCAAAGAATAACATACCTATGATAGTAAACCATTATTGAAGCAAATACAGAAGTCATATCATCGTTAATAGAGTTGTAGTTTTGATACTAGGATAACAATACGAATATTAAAACATTTGGAATTTCAGTGAAATATTGTAATATAGCTCCATTTGTTTATAATACATATTCTTATATTAAAAGTAAGTGTAGTCACCATCTTTCATTTTAGTACTTAGTGTCACAACTTTTCTTCTGCCTAAATTTTTGGAACTTTAACCTAACAATGGAATAGAATACATGCTGATAGAATTTTAGACACCGTAAATATATTTTTGTAGTTAGTGTTGTTACAGACATAATTGTAGTTGGATATTTATTTTTACTTTCTTAACTGCATTTCGATTTGTAGCAACAGTAACGGAAAATAAATATTTATGGCGTCTGAAATTCCATGAATATGTATTCTATTCTGTAGTTAAGCTGAAGTTCCATAAATTTAGCCAGAAGTAAAGTTATGACACAAAATACAGAAATTCAAGATAGTGGCTGTAAATTCACTCTTAAACAAAATATTTACTTATAGTAACCTAGAAGCATTATTTTTAATGCTTTTTTATTTTAAAACACTTTAGTAACTTTTTGTGAGAAAAACCAACTAAAAGCGAGGCGTGTGTTCGTATTTTCTGTCCCATGGACTTATATACCCTCACAGATCCACCCCTCTAGTCAATGCCTGCCTTGGTTTTCACCCCTCAGCGTGTCTTCTCAGACGATAACTGTCGCTCATGTGTAGGCTACGTCCGTCGGCCAAGTGCACAGGTCGCATATATGGATGGTTCAGAGCACAAGTAGAACAAGTCCATTTTCAGTAAATTTTCTCGTAATGTGTGCAACGCATGTTGGAGATGTAAGTATGATCAGTACTTAACTCTATACCTCATATATAATTGTGACATTATACATTGTCAGTTTCGGTCCCCTGGAATTGTTTATGCCCAAAACACTAACAGCTTGTGTTTCTCATTGCTAAAATTAATGGACTTGGTATAGTTGTGCTCTGAACCCTCCTTATGTTGCGACGCTACTTAATTCAAGTTGTTTTGAACCTGGCGGGCATTGTTTAGAAGGCCACGCAAGCCGCTCTTCAGCTGACAACCCTCTGCACGTCTTCTCCCATTCTTTCACACCCTGCTCCGGGCGGGTGACTAGGTTGTCTGTACTCGTGTGGTGACCTTGAAGTTTATCACTACTAGTGGTATAGGTTGTTCGGGATAAAGTGAGCACTCACAAAAGCCTTGCTTAAGTTCTATTTTCAGCCAATTCGTATCTTTCCGCGCGTAACGGCTAACGACGGGGAATGTCTAACCTCTCTGGGCACGTCACTTGATACCTGCGCGTGTAAGATAAATTCTGTAGTCAGTAAGAACCTATAACCTATATAGTTAAATTTAAAGAAAGGTTATTAATTATATAAAATACAAATACGTCAATTTAAGTTGATTCGATATCTGTATGGTTGTATTTAAATAGGAAAATATACGGAACTACATTCAGCAAGTAGCTGCCAACCATACAAGACGTACGGTAACTATTAATGAAGCTGAATTATGTGCAGTAATGGCTGGTGATTTTTTTCAAAGGTTAAATCTTTAGTGCTTACTTTATTCCAAACGACCTATAAGCCTCTGGGATATTAACTGCTCTTTGGTGATGTCACAGCACCTTATTTTAAAGAATATCAAGGCTGCTGTTTAAGCAGCAAATAGCTTCATTTTAATAATTAACTGTGGCGTTTTTTTTTGTGTGGTGCTACATACACGCTGAAAACAGGCGTGCGATGCACTTTGGCAGGTGCCGGAAGGTCCAGCCGCTGCCAACGTTCTGAATGTTAGAGATGCGCTTTTCTTTATCTTTGTCTGTTTGCTGTGGAAAATCTTCAGAAATAACCAAGGGGCTTGATTATTTTCCCGATAGCGAAAAGTTCAGTTCAGACGTTAATTCCGCGCTTGGGAAGATGAGAATGCGAACGGTGATTGTGTCGGCAGAACGCTACGTTAATGGCAGTGAGTTACGAAGATGACAATGCGACCACAGTTGCCCCCATTTTCTCGTCAATATTTTGGAAATACTTATGTAATTTAGGAATAAAAAGACTTCGAAAGCTATGAAATTATTTACTTTTGATGCAAATAATAATAAATTAATGATAAATTATTTATTATTTAGGCGTCTGTCCTAGCCCGTATTAATTTTAAAAAATGAGTTTCTTCTAATACGTCATGACGATACTTGTGTGCTAATCTGATTAAAACTAGCTAATAGTTAAGATAGTTATTTGGAATAGAATTACTTATTGTGTTAGGTACTAAGAGGAGAGTTTCCAATTTGGTAGATAGTTTATTAATAGTGTATAAAAATTAAATATTTAAAAGCCTTTGAGCTAGTATTTAGATTACTATTTTTCAAAATTTATGGTGCCGACCAACGTAGCGTAGTCAGTTGGCCCGGTCTAAGCTTCGAGAGGTCATGGGTTTGAATCCCAGCTCGGGCATTCACCTCACTTCACCCTAATTGGCTCTTAAGACCTCGTTGTTAAAGGGCCGTAAAATCATCTCACATCACCGTCACAATCTATGGTGGATAACAATGAGCACTATACAAATATGGTAATCTTAATTGATCATGTAGGCTTACTTTAATAAAAAAAATATGCACACAATAGTTATAAACTTGTTCCTGTCAAATGCAGATATTTCTGCTTTCTTTAGACTTAAAGTAAAAAAAATTATAGTATTGGTGAAAGATGAATGTATGCCGTCCTCTGTAAGGAACTGACAAAACTTCGTCTACAACCAAAATTAAAGTGTAAACAATAATTAACGGAGAAAGTAGTTAAATGCGTTCAATATAGTACGTTAATTTGACAAGGTTTCTATTTTTTACGAGCCACATACAACATGCATTAGATGCCACGTTTGAAGTAAGGAATGAGGAAGGCGATGAGGACTTTCTCGAGAGCCCACAACCATCGCTTTATTTGTACGGGGCGCGAAAACGGTGAGCAAAGTTTAGGACGTTGGCTTTCTTCTATGAGACTTTAAACGAAGACCCTACATTTTTATTTGTGGAAAGTGCATAGAATAGTCCAGCTTATGCGTTCGTATGTTTGTTTTACGGTTCCAGTTAGTATTTGTTACGTGACAACACTCTGAAAAATCAATTTGAGCCATATTGAGGCACGCCAAAATCACGTTCATTTCCATGGTACATAAGAAAAAATTGAGAAGCATGGTTTTAAATGTGTCTTACATTCGTAGATAATGATTAGGGCCCGGTAGTTTTCGCGAAAAGATTTCTGCCTCACTTTGTTTCAGTGTCTTACGTGTACACCTGCAGCTCAACTTTATGATTATTGGCAGAGTGGTTTTGTGCAGAGTTATTATTCGTTTGACTGTGCCAATCAGTGCATGGGTAACTGCAACACAACACGTCTGTGATTTGCGGGTTTAACCTCCAGACGTAGTATGTTACGGCATCCAATCTCTGACCACAAAGCAGAGATGCAGGTGCGCACGTAAGGCACTGAAACAAAGTGCTGTAAAAATATTTTCGCGAAAACTTCCGAGCCCTAATAATGATACCGAACAAGCAATAAGTAGAATTTAAAAAAATAAAACTTTCTCCTAACTCGCTGCAACGCCGTCCATGCGCCAGTCGAGGACTACTCTTAAGAGCGCCATCTCCGTGTGCTTAAAATACGTTACAGTTTATTAGTAAATACGATTCGTTTACGAAAATATTCCACATGTGCTCATTGTGTCAGTGTACGAACACAAAATACACTTCAAATGATGACGGAAAGATAGCTTCAAAGCAAGAACTCGTAAGTTAAGAAGAAACGTTTCGGATACCCTCAAAGAGGCTAAGAACAGCAATTTCAACCTGATATAGCTGAAAAACTACTCCCGCGATTCCTGTGAAGCTACTCTAGGAACATGAAATAGATATTTCTTTCTTAAGAGGTATGGAAAGGTAGGATGTCGAGCGGGTGACTGGAACACTCAATCGTCAATAACATCTGAACTACTCATCAAATTTCGATGAGATTTTTTGCCGAGCAGATATTTTATCAGCTGACGTTTATATATATAACATTATGAGGTAGTATGCTTTACTTTCGAGTAAAAAATTAAAAACGGTTTTTAGAAAAATAAGGGCTTGAAACCACAAAATCTACAAACATGGGAAACTGTAATTTTTATAATTTTTAATACGATAATGTCTGGACCTCTATAATAACAGAATTTCAAATATACTCGCGTTTTAATTTGAAAATAATTTTACTATCCGAAAATCTCTGCGCGATAGGTTTACGGATGTTAAAATTATTTTCAAATTAAAACGCGAGTATATTTGAAATTCTGTTATTACAGAGGTCCAGACATTATCGTATTAAAAATTATAAACATTACAGTTTCCCATTTTTGTAGATTTTGTAGTTTCAAGCCCTTATTTTCCTAAAAAACGTTTTTTATTTTTTTTCTCGACAGTGAAGCATACTACCTCATAATGTTATATATATATAAACGTCAGCTGATAAAATATCTACTCGGCAAAAAATCTCATCGAAATTTGATGAGTAGTTCAGATTTTATTGACGATTGAATGTTCCAGTCACCCGCTCGACATCGTATCTTTCCATACCCCTTAAAACGTTCCAGGAATAAAAATATGGGTGACCACTGAAAGTGTCAGTCAAGTGAGTGATCTACGATACTACTGCACGCTGTTTCAGTGTCTTGCGATAGAGGTGATATCGCACCACATTAGCAGGTCAACGTTGCCCTGGGTACCGTGCCATACTTACACGAACACACGGCCAGTAGACGGGACGCCTTAACAAGTCAAAACTCGAAGAAAGTAATTAATTAACAATCACAGTTACCGAACCAGATACATAACCGACACGCAAAAAAAAATATTTAGAGAAATATAATGTAGATTTTCTGGTGATGCCATAAATAGGAACATAAAAGCGTACTAAATCAACTAAAAACAATATACAATGAAATTTTAAAATATGGGTTGAAGTGAGAGTGAGAAATTTTGGTCAGCACTTAACATCGAAGTCTTTAGCGCTGGTAAGATGTGACATGAGGTTAGTATGGAGCAGTGTCGAAATGAAGGGCGGGGGAAACGGGAGATCCCCGAGAAATCCCGCCGACCATCGGCATCGTCCGGCACGATTCCCACATGCGACAACAGTCCTTGGAATAATTTAGTAGAAGGAAAGCAGAGAGTATACTGTACTGGACTGAACCAACGATAGTCCGCGTATACCTCCGACTACAGCACTGCATGTATGTTTCCCTCGTCTAATTTCTGGAAATGAGTAGCTATAAGGGCCCACTTTCTACTAGATCCACATCGCCTCTATTTGCGGCGCGCTTGCCTGGTGTAACGTAGTAGAATTTAATATTGGACTCAAAATTCTGTGGCACCACAATCTGGTTTTGGATAGTATGCAGTTATGGCCAACGCATCTGTCCAGTTTTTTATACTAATTTGGGTGGCATTTTTTTTTTTAGTTCCAGTAGTCTAGATCCCAATAAACAATCTTCTTATTCAAAAGTATAGAAATGTTTAAGTTCAAGTGAGTGAGTGAGTGAGTTTGGTCAGCCCTCGACGTCTAGGTTTTTAGCGCTGGTGAGGGTTGACATGACATGAGAGTGGAGCGGCGCTGGAATGAAGGGACGGGGGATGTGGGAGGTGCCCGAGAAATCCCGCCGACCGTCGACATCGTCCGGTACGATTCCCACATGCGAAAGTCCGGGGACCGGCCCCGCCGGGAATCGATCCCGGATCGCTTTGGTGGGAGGTGAGAGCTCTAACAATTCGGCCACCGTGGCCCCTAAAATATAGGTTGAAGTCCTTTCTTAATTTTACAGCGTAAATTGAAGTTAAGAGTTACAAAATTCCTTTATAAAAAAGCTGTGTACCCATGCAATTTTGAAACTTCAATTATATTCGGGCACAGTAACCATCAATACCAAGAAACCGCGGAACGTAACCGAGGCACCACGATCATCGTTACTTTATTTGAAGTTTGCTGTCATGGAAGTCTTGGCAACTCGCCGAAGAGAGAGGAAACACCTGGCAGTCCGCGATACGCCAACGGTGTACTTCCAGAGTTTACGGCTCCCTTTCTTCGTGTTTACTGACGTCACTGTATATTGTCGCCTGCTTAATCCTGCACGAACTTTGGCGCAGTCTACCTTCCTCGTCACCGCTCTGTAAACGTTCCTCATATTTGCCGGAGTCTAGCATTCTTCCCCTCCCCCTTTCCTTCCGGCAGTCTAGTGCAGCATCGTCCGGGCGACCCGGCTAAGGGGTTAACAAGGTATCTCGGACAAGACTCACGGAAGCCATACCCCCAACCCCTTAACCATACTGCAAATCTCGACTACTCCACCTAACCCTTCTCCATCGCCATATCCGTGCTTTCAAAACCCACGTCAATCCGACAAACCCGACGCTCCTAGACTCTGGTGCGCCTCTTGAAGAGTCCATCCCACGTTTACATCTTCCGCCAGCCGGTAATTGGATGTGTCTGTGGAGTCGTCTTCTCCCCTCACTCCCTCTCTCTCTCTCTCGTCTTGCTACACACCGTACGTCTCTCTCTCTCGCACACACACTGCCTCGCCCACTCACCTCACCACACCGGCCTAACACTGTCGGGGGACACGGATGACTTGAGAGGCAGGGCGGAAGGCTGTAGAAGGTACGGGGCTGGCAATTTCCAAGCACACACAAGGGGTCGCATCCCCTGTGCGCGCTGCTGGGGGCGCTGTCGTTTCCCGCGCAGACTTGGCCGTTAATATCTCCGCGCTGTTGGTTGAGGCAGAGCTGAGGTTGGCATTTACCTCCTCCTCCTCCGGATTCATCACATCCCACACACACAGCAATCTGGCGTCTTGAGAGCAAATACCTTAACGTAAGGTTTCAGCTTTTGTGTTATTACTAGTCGCAGTGGTATTATATTAGAAATTACTTGAACATTTCTGCTGTAGCTTATATCTCCTGATTACGTACAACTTTAATATACACATAATGTTATGATTACTAAACAAAAACAATGTTAACATTTTACCACATTTTAAACTTGACGAATAGTGTCACAATAAAATATTATTATTATTGACAAAGTATTCTTAAAAATTCCTCACTTTACAATTATCAAAATGTATTTATATATATGTAATATATATACATGCATACGTAATGTACTGTGAGGAACGAAATTTTGTGCTACTCAACAAAATGAAGTAATGTACTAACATTATGGTGTAATATTAATTGCATTAACAAAACATATTTGTGGCACTTTTTATAACTGTGTTAAGTCAGCTTGCATTTCGTTTGACACACATTTGGTTATGTGCATACACATTACACTATATCGTAACCGGTGGGTGACTTAGCGACAATTTTATACTATCTATATTTTCTATAAAGTTGTTTACAATATTGGACGTACGCCATTGCCATACAATTTTCGTCCCAGAAATCCACACAAGAGAAGAGGGAAAATTACAATTAAATAATTAAACAATTGTAATTTTCCCTCTTCTCTTGTGTGGATTTCTGGGACGAAAATTGTATGGCAATGGCATACGTCCAATATTGTAAACAACTTCATTCACTCCCATTGCATAAAACATTCAAAGACATAATATATTTTCTATAGTTGTCAACTGTGAGTAAATAATAATTGAATGCCATGTGAATATTTATTATTCGTAATTTATCGCAAGCAAACTTATTTATTCAGTCGTACAATATACGCAAAAAATATTTTTGTAAAGTCCCGAAGTCACCCCACGTGTCTTAAGTCACCCCACGTGTCCAAAATCACCCCACGTGTCCAGTTCACCCCTCGTGTATAAAGTCACCCCATGTGTCCAAAGTCACCCCGTGTGTTCAAAAATCACCCCACATGACCAAGGTCACTCCCGCTTTTGTTTATATAAATTTTTCTACCGAAACGTATTTCTTTCTGCGATTAGAATTTCGGTTTTGATAGAATGTGTCGGAAACACGTAGTTAAGGAACGTAAATACACCAGAGCGTGATACGAGCACGCTTTAAACCCTGAGTTTACTGGAATTTTATAAGTGTTTGGTATCAATAGGGAGTTGAGATAAAACCTTCGATGATGGAAACGCACATTGCAGAATTTTTCTGGTACGAAAATAATTGAAAATGGTTAACATGTTTGTGTTTCTTTCCGCTGTTTGGACGAATAGTAATCACTGAAAGCAGATTTGTAAAAATGTATGGGAAGTCTACTTAAAAAGGTGTAAGTACACACATGTACTATTTGTACTTTTAGCTGCATTAATAACATGATAAATATTCGCAATTATCTGGAGAATGAGCATAAATGTTGTTGTTACTTATTATACAATCCAGTTAAATTTGCTAAGGGCTCTGCCTGTCTATCTTGCAGCCAAAATTAGTTAAGATGACGAGACAATATTAAAATTGATAAATTCCCAATCGACCAGGGAACAGCGGTTGGAGCAGTGGCTAGACCGCTTACTTCCCTCCAATGCGATCTGGGCTCGATTACCGGCGGATTCGGGCTCCGAATTTTTCCATGTGGCAATCTTGCCGGACGAATTCACTGGTCGGCGGGTTTTCTCGAGTATGTCCCGTTTATCCCACCAATTCAATCCGGCGACGCTCCACACTTACATCATGTACCCTTCACCAGAGCTAGAGACCTGAATGTTCAATGATGACCGAAATATCTTCATAATCTCAAACGATAAACTTTAAATGTAACGAAGGTTCTAGGCTTCCGAGTTGTTGCCACGTCGTGTTCACATTTCTTTCCTTCTTAGATGGGAAACGTTTACTTCTGCTAGTTTACCCTGAGTATGGAGGCTGTAATGTCTTCCGAAACGTCAGCAAGAAATGCGACAACGTCGCTGCTACGACCCAGAAGCACATACACATACAAACAATGGCCGTGAAAGTCTGCGATCTTTAATGGTAACACTTAAAAGCACAAAGTTTACTAAGCATAAATCACTAAGAAATTATGTAACGGGCTGTAAGTTTTCGAAGTACAATTAATTTGCTCATTTTTAAATATGTTTGTTTTAATTACACATAAGAATTAGGTACAAAAATTATAAAATTAAGCAAATTCTCTCTCTAAGCAGAATCCAGTTTTACTTCCAAAAAATTTGCATATTATAAATCGTTCATACTAATACAAGAACAACTTACTTTAATTTCTGTGCCCAAATTATATTATGTTGATAACACTTCTCTGATTTTAATGACATACATTATTTTACGCAGTACAATTATTTCCTGGCCTTGGAGATAAATATAGAATCTTATAACGACGTTTTTGTATTCAAACATTTGTGGTCAACTTTCAGTCTATAGTTTCACGCGTATGTAGCATGCCTTGAACTTCTGTGGAGGTCACCACCGACACACGGGTTACTTGAACCTGACCGTCAACCTGGCCCACAAGCTTTGTCTGCTCTGCAGAGTGTCCGTAAAGTGGTTGGTGCACTTTTGACCGGTCACAGGAAAGCAACAAAAGAAGACAGAAATATGATATCTACGCCAAATAGAAGGAAAACTCTCCAAGTTTCTGTAGCATGATGTGCACGCGCGTGCGCTCACGAATGATGACGCAGCACCACGAACTGCACAGAGCACCATCACTTTACGGACAAACTGTATTAAGGCCATGATCTTTCATTTATGTCAAACAATTCCAATTAATTAAAAAATTTTTTAAAACTAAATGCTTTGAAAAAAAAAAATTGAGACTGTGTACAGTCATACGATTCAAAATTTTGCCAACGTGTTAATTTTTATAATGTACAGTTTGCTAGCAAAAATTACTTTGCTTCATTTTGACTTATGTTGACAACAAAATATGTGTTATATTTCAGGGGCAAAAATTTAAAAATCCGTTTGGTGATATATGAGTGTTAAAACTGCAAGAATGAACTTTTTATACATGTAAAAATTAGCTTTACAAAAAAAAATATTTACGAAATCACTTCAAAACTAAAGAGCGAGGCCTTAAATTTCGTCCTTGCTCATGCTGGTGAGAACCCCTGTGGGAACGACAACCCACAACCTCGCAACGCACGCCCGTACAGCTCTTAGCTTACACAGCACCGTGATTCGTAGCAAGGGTAACGAATGAAGAAATAACTATTTGCCCCGCAGAATCGATTATACTATTTTTTTTGTTTCATTGGCCAGAAATATAAGATACCACAATAGCAAACGAAAGAGGTAAAATTAAAAGGGGAATTATTAGTTCAGTGCCTACAGCTGGTTAACCACGTTTTTGAAAGAAATAGGTACAGGCCTGCTAAAGGCGCTGCCTACCCGAGAGCAAATGGCTTGAGGAAATATATGAAATTTGCAGGTTTATAATTACTATGTGCTGCTAAATTATTTTTAATTATGTCGCTTTCTAACGAAAACCATTTTATGCATTGAGAAAAGAAATGTACTGATACAGGAATAAGAATGTGAAAAAAAAAAAAAAAAAAAAAATGTGATGAAGCTTGCGAGTGTTCGTATGCTGAAAATACTTATTTGTGTATAGTTTTCAGAGTATTTTGAAACGTCCTAAATTACATATAGCAATAAGGGGCTCACAGAGACTAAACGGTGGTGGCCAAGATACAGGTTCTGCATGCACACAGCCCCATAGATAGAGACAGTGACGTTTGATGTAAAGAATTATGCAACATTTTGTTTCGGTGCCTCACGTGCACACAGGCAGCTCTGCCTCATGGTTATTAGCAAAGAGTATTTATGCAGAGTTGTCACCAATTTGACTGTAACAACAAGAACAATACTACCGCGACGCAACAGTATGTCATTTGCGTATAGATCCCCAAGTCGTTCAGAGTTAAAACAGTCCAATTATTGACCATAAAGCATAGCTGCAGATGTGCACATAAGACATTGAAACAAAATGTTGCATAATTATTTTCACCAGAAATCACTGGCTCTACACATTTAGGTGATTCGAGATAAAGTGAGCTTTTAAAGAAGTCCTGATTTTTTTCTATTTGTCACCAGTTGATATATTTCCGCTGCATGTAAATATAAACATTGACATGTGCTTTTATTTACATAGGCTCGTACAATGTTTCCATTTACATTACACTGCTCCGATAAATATTACCTGCAACATCTATTCATTAAATGAACGGGCTCTGTATATACGCTATACTCAATAGTAATCTTAAGTTAACGTTTAATGACACTATTTTCTCTTCATCGACTCTAATTGTTTACTACACACACTGTTGCCGTTACTTATCTCGTAAATGCATGTGTAGTATATTAATTTGCAATTCAAAACCGTCACTATAAAGACTCACGACACACGCAATTCAAGAATTCAAGTTCCGTTCAGCATACTGCCATTAACGACGACGACGCAATTTACAAAAACATTAAAAATATGTATTGTCTTACAGTAATGTATGGAATAGAAAAAAAGAAATGTTATTTCTATTTCCACATGCTCAGCGTGGCGATCGTATAACATAACAGATTAGCAATGATATTCAAAAGTATTAGAAGTAACTGTTTATGAATGTGTTCATCAGAAACCCATATTTATTACACAACGGACAAACACACTCCTGTCCTGACTCAACTCGCTTTCAAGCGAGCGTAGCCGAAGCGGCGAAAACCTAACTCTGATGCCACCTGTCGGAGGAATTTTGAACTACGTCTGTGGCGCGATCATTAGCAGCAATGTGTCAACGGCTGTTTTGAATTCAGCGGCCGGTTGCATCACTTTGTGATGGCGCTAATCAAGTAAAATTACACAGTCAGTAGGTATGTCAATAAGCGCATAAATAAATATTTTAAAACATATTGTTGCGAGCCGCGACTGTCTGGCTGGGCGGCGTAGTACGATACTGTGGTGGCGGAGCTAGGACACCCCCTTCCCACTCACTCCTCGGCGCCGTGGCTGTCGGGCAGGGCGGCGAAATACAATACAGTGGCGGCAGCGCTAAAAGGCCTCCTCGGGTGCCGCATGGATTGTATTACTCCATGATAACCACCT
>PNEQ01037589.1:0-30880 GCA_003012365.1 Medauroidea extradentata
TTACGAAGGTAGCGATTTTACGAATGCGATGAGAGGAACCATGAGTATTCGTAAAATCGGGGGTCTAGTGTAATAAATAAATTCTGCAAACTAACATTACAGTTATCAGTTCAGAAACAAGTGAACATACTTTTCAATATCCTCTCAACATACATGTACTGTATGTGTGCTACTGTACTGTACTACTGGTTCACACATAAATTGATATAAAAAATAAAAATGTTGCCCTTTTTTGGGGGGGGGGGAAGGGCATGCACCCTACGTACTATCCCCCCCCCCCCCCCAAGATTCTTGGCCTTATATGAAACTGATGGCAATAATGCAACTTCTCTGGGACATGCATTCAAAAACAAAACAATACTTTTATGCAAAAGCCAGTTGATATACAGTAGACTCCCGATTATCCATGTGTGGATTATCCAATTTACGGATTATCCGCGCAAAATATTTCACTTTAAACAGTTAAAAAAAATATGAAAAAATTGAAAACAATTTTTTTTGGGTTATTTATAAATACACGCTGTCTTCACTCGCACGACATTCACGTGTTATTCCTACAATTGTGTTTTGGAAGGATTTAAGAAGATTTATGTATTTTCCAGCAGGCGAAAGTGAAAAAATTAGTTCCGTGCATTAATGGATTAACGACATTATCCCGCCTGTCGCGCACGAATTGACTAACGAGGTTATAATCTTGGATAAATAAGATATCCGTCACTTTTTTATTATATATGTACATCTATACGAGATTATTAGCGCATAGCCCCTAATCATTAATACGAATAGTCGAGAGTCTACTCTATTAAATTGCTGCCTTACTGCAGGAATGAATTTGACATTTTTTCCTTTCTACCAAGATCTAAGAAAGGGTACAAGTGGATTATCCGAGGCATCGACCCCCTCCATTAGTGCGAACAATTGGGAGTTGACTGTATGTTAAAATACATCAGGGCTAGAAACTAAAATTACTGGAAAGTTCTTTCTTGCATCCCTTCCTCCCTTTAAGATTTGTTTGAACACATGTTAAGCAACAGACTTGATGAACTTGTCAGTTAACTGATATGTGCAGGGAAGCATAGGGTGAGACAGGGCCCTAGGATTTGTGTTCCCCAGAATCTTAAGATGTTATGTAGTAACACAAATTCTGCTCCCGTTAAAGTGGTGGTCCAGGAACCCTCCTTCCCTGGGAAAATTTGGATTTCAAGATGCAAAGTGGTGCTATGTAAGCAGTTAATGTAAGATAAAAGGGGCTGGGGGGGTGGACCCCATGGACCTTCCCTGCCAAAATTTTGTTGGATGATTTGGCATATACAGCATTATTGTTGTCAATCCTATAAACTTATGTAACAAGTGCAAGTAAATAGAGATTATTGCCTTAGAAAAATAACCATCGTTCAAAAACTTCTTGCACATTTTCGGGGAGTATTAGAAGCCCCGTAATTCCCACCCCCTTCCCCTCCCAATTCCTTGCGCCAATGGATGTTGGCGGGTGCAACAGCTTCACAGCCCTGAACCCTTTACAAGTCGCACCACCACCTTGACACTTATGTCTAGGTACTTACACGATGAAGCCAGCTTCGGTTGTTTCCGTAACTATGATTCGGGTATGGCCGGCCTCTCCACTTCCCCTTGCCGCTCTAAAGAACTTAAGTCTGCGCATGCGCAAACACTAAGCGCGTCGCAGACGCGAGGTATTGCAGCGACGCACGTGTTGCCAGCCACGTCTCTCCCCTCTCCCCCCTCCCCATCCCTCACGCAACAACACAGGCCTACCCTCCATTCCTCAGCACTAATTTAAAAAGTTTGATATTGTATTTCACCAATAGAGAAATATTACAGTGCATTATTGTAGAAGCCACGTCGACCAGAAGAAAAAAAACTAGATATGATATTGTTTGCATGATACTTCCTTCTATACTTCACAAGGACCCCGTAGTGAATACTAGTATTTATCTTCATAGTGTATTAGTTTTTAAGTGTATATGATTTTATTAGCCGATGAATGTCAGTTAAAAATTTACGAACAGAATAATTTCATTTTAGGAATAATTAAATGCCCCTATCATAATTTTGGATTCTTTCTATATTAGTAGATTATTTTTCGAAGTCAAATCCAATCACATTATCCATACTCATATTATGTTGTTTCTGAAAGCAACACTGTAGCATATATAAAATATGAAACTTACTTGCAATATTTGCCTCCTTATTGTTGCATTGGTAGTTTGTTTAGTGTAGCATTCTTAATTTTCATTAAAATTCTGTTACATTTACGAAGAAGAGTGTCAACAAAATTACATTTTCGATTTGATGCGGGCTGTATTAAACTAAAACACAGAGTCGTCAGAAGTGGTAGGGCAAGGGGTTAGTTTAGTTCCCTTTCCATTTAACGACAGGGAGCTGCGAACAATGATAATCGTTAATCGTCTTGGAAATTCGTTAATGGCTTCAGGTGCGATACTCTCTATACTCTATGAGGAATGTGCTTATTTGAACTGTACGATTAGTTTGATTAGTTTATTTTTATTCTGTGGACTGCAGTTAACAATATACATAACACAATAAATACAATTACACATGCATATATATATATAAATGTTAAGAGGCCTAAATACACTTAATGTAATTTTGCCCGTTTGTTGCGCGGAGACAGTGAAGTGATAAGGTTCAGCTTTCCACACTCTACAGTTACAACATCGCTTATATTCGCTACGCGCCAAACTGCATGGCGAGCAGTGTTTTCCTACTTCACTTTTTCCTATGGGACTTAAAGCGGCGACCCTTATTTTACTTGGGAAAAGTTTGTAATAAAGACCAACGCATGCTTCCAACGTTTTGTTTTACGAATTTGGGTAGAATTTTTTCAACAGCTGTTTAAAAAAAGCCGTTTTTAGCCATTTTAAGGGGCCTCTAAAAACATGTTTCTAATTTGCATGTTGCATTTTTGAAGCGTAGAAGCCGGGTTTTAACTGTATGTTTTTTATTAGAAAAGTTTAGCTTTTTCGCATAAAAAGAATAGGCGTAGCACGGCACGCTGCAACAATGTTCATGCGTCAGGTGTACAAGCCCCTTAAGAAATACATGTTTGATTGTTACTCGCATCAGAAACATCTTGAGTGCGAAAACGGGAAGGGAAGTGGGCTTAACAACTCGTCGACAGCCAAGATCATTAGAAACGGTAACACATACACAACAATAGTTCAAAGGAACTTGGGAATGAATCGGTCGTGACTTTTCGTTAAGGACGCCATCCCAGTATTCGCCCAAAGTGATTTCGGGAAACCATGGGACACAGAAATCACGATGACCGAACACTGGAATCAAACACGTATGCTCCCTAACGCGAGTCCAATGTTCTAAACGTTCTGCTAACTCGCTCGGTTGTGGGTAAACAGAGACATAATTTATTTCAGCATATTTTTGGATAAATTGAGAGGACGGAGATAGTTTTTTTTATAGCAGAATGGGTGCAAAATTTAGGGCAATATTGTCTCTTCTAAAAAACAAAATAAAAGACTTCTACGTTGCCGTCAAAATGCTTTGTTTTATAAAAAAAATATATTTTTTTTACTTTAATTTTGTTCAGCAGTTACCTTTAATGTTTTGCTGTGCTGTGCTAATTTACTAAAATATTGTTTTTTTTTTGTAGTAATTATTTTGCTTATAAAATCTCAATTTTTCTTGAAAGCTGTATTTTCATGTTCTGCTCTGTTATACTAAAATGCTGAAAATGATTGTTATTTTTTTTTAAGTAATTAGGCTACGTGGTCAAAAATCTCAATTTTTTCAACAGTTGTAGTTATTTTTTCTTTGCAAAACAAATATGTTAAAACAGTTGTGTTTTTGTAGTAATTACTCTGTCGAAACATATTAAATATATTTTTTAATATATTATGTTTTTAAAATTGACTAAACAAATACGAAATAATTTCTCCCATTAAACAATGTATAAGATTTCAAACGAAGAAATCCTGGGGCGCATGCAATACATAGTAACAAGGAATGTAAAGAGTTGCTGTCGTTGAGAAAATTCACATAACAGTTCATATCATTTGCAGTGCAATATTATTGTTAATTAATAACTTGGGAGAACTATTAATGCATCAGTTATCTATTACAAGAACTTAACATTTTTTTTCGTTAAATCATTAAAATATTTTCGTAGGATAAATTATGTTTTACTTTAAAGTCGGTACATAAAATCGTGGTTATATTAAATATTATTTCCTGCTTTTAAGTCTCGTGTGTGTGAAATTTTGCAATCATATGTATTAAACCTAGTACTATTTTTATTAAAATTTTCCCCTCTTATATTGCAATGTCATCCTGTTCTGAGCTACGTCTAAAGTTTCAGGACTCTAGCTCATCAGGAAGTTAGTTTAAAATCGATTAAAAATTTTGTACCGAACAGCGAGACCATAAAGCGAGTTAATTAACACCTAAATTAATACACTGTTTATTGTTAGCGAAAATACAAAGAGGCAAGAAAGCGAGTTCGTAAAAACATGTTTAAAAATTTGAGATTTGTTCAACATTTGCACTTTATGTTTTACTATGTTCTGCTGATAATATGATAAAATGATTACGTTTTGTAGTATTGTATAAAATATGTCAATTTTTTCCAGCAGTTTTACTTTATATTTTGCTGTATTGTGACGTGTGTAACAACGAGACGTGGCGAGACTCGACAGCTGTCTAGTGAAGTGACGGTAGTATAGAGGAGGTGGGGCGAGTACCTGACAGTCAGGGCTAGGATGGGGGGCAAGGAGAGGTCGCGATACCGGACGTACCCGAATCGAAGTTACGGAAACATCCAAAGCTGGCTTCATCATGTAAGTACCTAGACATAAGTCACCTTGACAGCCTAGAAAATTTGTTACATAGGTTGGCCTGTAATTACGCTGTATTCAGAAATGTTAAAATAAATTTGCAATACTGTACTTTATCTGACAAATTAAAACCTGATTTGACTAAACTCACGGTTTGCTTAGATTTCAAATATTTCCTTCTCTTCTTTGCATCCAGAAACCTCGTGTGCCCCTGAGTATCTGTTCAGCCTACCCATTTACAAAAAACTAGACAGATATGTGTGACTACTATCAGCCGTTTGCAAGAAATGTCATCCTCATATTTGTAAATCAGTTAATATTTGTTTTTTATTTCTTGAATTGGCAAGGAAGTTCTATTGAGATAGATACTGTGAGCACCAGTGTGCCAGTGAAAATTACAGTAATAGGATTTTTTTTTTCTTGCCCTCCTCAAGCACTCTACACTTTTAGAACTTTCACCAGAAACAGAATGTCCCTAAAAAAACTATGACATCAGTTCAATTGTACTTGGAATAAATATATTCGACATTAAATGTTGCAGTTAAAGAGCCCCCATCAACCACAAATATTGCATTGTCAGCAGCTGCGGCAGTTTCTTGAGCTGGTTTGAAGGCTTTCTACAGAGTTGATTTTAAATTTTTTCTCACATCACTTATCAGGACCATTTGATAACAATTTGTAGGTTAAGAATTTTTATAATTCTCCACGTAATTAATTTGCAATGCCCAGCCTCGGAACTAGAATAGTTGAGTTGATGGCAGTTTAACTGTGAACTTGCATCGCACAGTGTCTCAGATCTGAAATCCCCGCCAAGTGTCGGTAAATTTCATCACCAAAAATACCTGTACTTACTTAGATCAATCATACTGTGAATGCTGATCAAAACAAATTCAAAATTATGAATGTTTCTCGGTATTCTTGAGTCACTGCTATCTGCAACCAATGAAGTTCTGACATTTACTCCACTGAAACATCTCGTTTCTTCACAAATGTGTTGCACTGAAGTCATCCCTCAAGTCTAGCTGAACAAACTGGCTGTCACCGACACCTCAACTGTGAATTAAATCACTATCAATTTCCACGTTCTTCATTAGATTCTGTTCTATTGTAATGTTGCTTCAAGAACCACACCATAACTTATCACTTCGGCAGACAAAGTGACAGGTTAATGTTCTTCAAATGGCATGGTGGTGTTCAATTCGTGAATGTTCTGGACGTACATATTGTTACGTTTACAGATATGATACTCCTTTCTGATTGTTTGCTAATTGTGGAGTATTCACGTAAAACTTACAGTATTTTATAACTTGTTTAAATGAGGTATTCTTTTAATATAAGTGAGACTCAGTCTAAATATCAGGTACGGCTTTAATTTACAATATATACAACTATATCATTACATTTACGATGTTCTTTACCGAGGGAGGCAAGAATAGTTAGAGAAATAATTATACATTTATGATTACTTATGAGCCACTCAATTTAGTTACGTCGATGACAGTCCCACCTTGTTAATGATGCCAAGGCTGATGTAAGGACACGTCCACTGCGATCGGCATGTCGTAGATCTGGACGTCGTGGTGCATCTTGGTAGTGAAGTGGTCCTGGCGACGATATGGGGCAGACAGACCTCGTAGGTAGCGTGACACGCCCCTTTATCGCACCTGTGTGGCAACTCGTATCGCTGTTGGAGTGGGGAGTTCTGCCGTGCAGTTTGTAGCAACTTATGTTTAATAGTATGGAATTCCTGGCCGAGTAGCCCGGTTACTGAACGTTGTGTTAGAACCAGGGTTACATGGTTCATAACAATATGAACATATAGACAATAGCTACAAGTGTGGGAGTAATTGCTAATTGAATTAGTTTTCATAAGTTATAGCGAAACTGAAGCTCTCAAGAAAACAGAAAATTCTCTTGCACTTTTTCACATTTGAAAAACAGAAGTTCCAAACATTCTAAGTGCCAATTTTGTGAAAGTTACTTTTTCCCAGGAAATGGTTCTATATGCTAATGCCCACATCCTCAGTACGTTCTATGTGCCTCCCATCATTTGTTTGGATTTTACAGGTCAAAGATACCATTGTTGTATGTCCATAAGCTTCTAAACTATGTTTTTTTGCTGTTTCTGAAAAATTTACTTTTCGGCACTTAGAACGTTTGGAACTTCTGCTCTTCATTTCTCTTTAGACTTATCATTTTCAGAAGGTAGCAAAGTTGAAATTAAAAATCAGTACCCCAAAAAGCATACATAAAAACAGATTTAACAAATTTAATTTTTTCCTACATTTGCCTCTCAGTTTCCTCTTGTGACTGGACTAATTTTTTCATTACTCAACAGTTTTAAAACAGTCAACTGTCACTTTATTTTCCTTACTAGACTACAATAACCTGTGGTATCCACGAATCATTATTATAATGAGTAACAGTTTTCATGAGTAATTTTTTTACGTGTATAACGATAGATGTTTTGTCATCTGGTGACTACCACAACAGATTTACAATCCCGTGTCAGATGTTTGAATAAGGAAGTTGCTAGTACTTCTTGCTTAGGCAACATTACACTTTGATAAGCGAGATTTTAAAGATACACTTAATTTATATGTACAATATTCCAGTAGCTTTTTCTGGTATGTGTATTCTTTAAATACATTACAGTTCAATACTCAGTAGTCTTAGTTACCTGCTAATTAATGTTTATGCATTTGCATTTCTGTACATCAACTCTTTATGTACTACACTTTCTTACAGGACCCAAGTTAACAGAAATTTTACTGAATTCACTTCTAGCATAAATAATTATGTTTTACATTTTCGTGTATACATCAAAATTTAGCTTTCCAAAACGTACATTTTAAATTCTATACTGCAACAATGGCAAAATGGTGGAAAATATCCGTAAAATGTTTACCAATAATATCTGTTCATATACTTGATATGTGAAGAAGACCAAAACATAACTTCAGTTCCACGCATCTTAAGGTTAAACGTCCCATAATAATTGTGAACCACAAGGCAGCACCAAAATGATCCGATTCTATTGACATTCTCTAGAACGAGTTAACAGATTTTAAATCTGAAAATGGTACATTGTGGTGTTTTAACAAAAATATAATGCTGCAGGCCTAAAGTGTATAGGCATAGTTAAAGGATATTTGTTTTTAATGTAAATTTTATGTAACTCAATTTCAAAGGTGACAGTGTATTGGGGGAAGGAATCTCATATTTTTTTTATTGACATAATAAATGTAAAATTTCATAGTTTATAACTTTCTAACTTTGGAAGCAGTCCATTCAGTAACTTAATTTCCGATGCTATGAATCAGGAATACGGGTTGACTTGAAGTTCTTCACTCATTTTCACATTGTCTTGTCTTTATTTTTTTTAAATTGAACATTTTGCTGTTTTTCAGTACATTTCTCAAAAACAAGAAAATTAGTGTGCAATTCAGGTGATTAGCAATTAGCATGCACAATTACATAATGCTTTGATTTTTTTTTTTTTTTAAAGAAGCTTAATTGATTGTGTCACACTGTATGTGGTCAGAACGATGTAGCTATATACCTAACGGCAAGACACATTTTAGACTCGAGTAAAAACCTTTTAAGGAATGTGTTGTCAGTCCTGCCGTAAGCATGATCAAACACGATCTTAAAATGTCAGTTTTCTGTACATAATTGGCCTGAGAATGACTAGATCATTACCTGTTCGAGAACCTATTACAGCAAATGTCACAATTTGACTTATAATTATTTACTGTATTAAGGAGGTATACTAGTTTTTTTCCATAAATACTTAGTTCAGAATATGTGCCAAAGTTCTCAAAACAATTTTATGATCATAGAGCAGAGAAATGGAAGAGTGGGACATTTGAATGGTTTTGTAAAGACACCGTGGGCTTCGGTGGACCCGACCCAAATAATTAGAGAAGCAGTTCAGCAGATTAGAGAATATACTAATAAAGTTTACTTTACATGGTTTGGCACTTGTGAAACGATGATCGGTTTCTTTTATATAACTTGTTTAATTATAATTTACATTTTGAATTTAAAGTTATCCACTGTACTTGAACTATAAGCACCAGAGATTTTAGGCCATCAATTTGATATGTAATTCTGTAATTTTTTTGTTCTTTGCACTTACAAATTGCTTATTTTGAAAGGAAGCCTACTTGGCGAGCGCCAGAAATCAACTTTTCTGCAGGTAGCAAAGACACATATACGTATATTAAAAGAAGGTAACTTAGGTCTCAGAAATTTAAATGAAAGAAATCACATTTCTATGGTTTAAATTTATTGACACTTCAAGAGGCGTTATTTCGCCAAATCCGTTTGATATTTGGTTTATTTCGTTTGTTAAGATACTGAGGAGAACGAAAAATTAAACCAACATATCCATGCTACCATGAGCAACATTAACTAGATTTGTTATAAACTTTGCAAGAAATTATTAATATCAGCCCCCTGGTGATCTCTACCAATTAAAACTAGTTTGGACATTTGATTTCGACTTTAATATTCATTGCAGTCAGCTTCCAATATATTATCCACAATTGGATTATTTGATTTGCGGCAAATTTGAATAAAAATATTAATATTACACTTTAGAGTATAGTGTAAACATTTCTGACAGATATTTAAAAACACTCGAATGTCTGTAATAACTAGAAAATAAAAAATGTATACATAATACAATTAGTCACAAAATTATATATTTATAATTTATATGTATATTTATGAAAAGTAACAGTGTTTTTAAGCCATGATGCTAAGAGCTGTCCAATTATTGCTCTGTTGTCGAACGGAACTGCTTATCAAAGCCAGACAGTTTGACGAGGATAGGTTATTCAACACGTCAGCAGTTTCCACCATAAGACATCTGTAAATACAGCACATTTAACTACATTGTTCTCATGATTATCACAGAAAATAAGAAGTTGCCTATAATTTCTTTTGATCAATTCTGTTGCATAATGAATATGTATACATTTTCAAGCGGCTACGTTTAATGCCACATTGCTTTCGCTCGTGCTAAGATCTTATTTGGCACTGGAGAGCAATAAACAGCACTCTGACAATATATTTTGTTATAACATGTTACAATCTTCTATTTCTCTTTTGGCTTAAAGTACTTGGCCAATTCAACATCTGTAAATGGCTTGTCCTTTCCTTTAAAATGGTCACATACATTACGAACTTTGTTTTATTTTCATAATATATAATCCTATGGTGTGCACTTACACTTTTAAACATGCACACTTTCCTCCAAATCATAACACACAATCACAATTTTTTCAAGTTTCATTTAGTTTTGGTAGCATCTCAATATTTCACTTCCATAAACGTACAGCAATAAGAAGAACCTGCCTGGGCTAATTTGCGTGTTGGAGACTCAGACTCAGAGGAATAATAAATGCTATTGAGACCAGCGAGTCTAGTGGCACATTGCCCCTATGCACTAGGTGCTAAAATAGCATGCAGGGTTACCATTGTACTGCTGGAACTATGGGACTTAAACGGAGACCCTATTACCTGATTGCTGGAATTTATGCACCAAAGTAGCTCCTTAACTTAGTTTTGTATCCATCTGAGCAGTAGACTTGTGACAAATCTGTGTCAAAATGCCATTTTTAGCCATGTTAGATGGCTCAGAAATAGTTTGTATTTCCAATGTATGTTATGTTTTGCAAATATGTTATCTTTCTCTGAACTGTGTTTTCTTTTCGCAGATAGACAAGTTGATTACATGTATAAATAAAGATTTAAAAAGGAAAAAAATGTCGTTTTGTAGATAAAGTAATTTCGACTGGCATTCGTACAATGAACAATTTACAGAATAAGTATCAACTTACATCACTTGGCAAAGGCATCCATGTACAGTCATTTCTGATACTTTTGCAAGACATCAGAAACCACATTTATTGCACACTGAAGAACGGAACTACATTCAACAATTTTCTGCCAACAGCGAACACGGTTAATTTTGAAGTAACTGCCAAGGGGTTTATTTAAACTACGGTATTGACTTCAAGTGCTCCGTTTATCTCCAACCATCTACAGAATGGTATCATCTGATTAATGCCATGCTCTGTAGTTTTTACTTTTTAGCTATTTTAATCTTTTAGGCCTAAACGAGAGCAGATATCAAAATTCTGTCTGGCAGTTTCGTTTAAAATTGTCTTCTCTATGTTGGCTGATTTTTTTCAAGGCAGTAAATAACATGCTTTTAGCTAATTATGTAATTAACGAAATTGTGGATAGTGGAATTTTTAGTAGAAATAGAATAATTTCTTGCTTAGAAAAAATTAGCTCTGATGGCATAACCATTTTAAAGAATAATGCCAGATTTTTGATATCTGCTCTCTTTAAAGTTAAAAAAACAGGCCTTAAATCTCCAAGTTTTTAATATCTATCCAAGTACCATCACCCTACTCCACTTTTGCATTTGTAACTATTTAACAAAAGCAGCCTTAATATAACATAATGAATTACTTAAGCCCTGTTTCAGTCATCACACTAAAATTTTATTTTAATTTTCAGTTTTTTTTTTTTTTTTTTAATTCTGAGAAGAAAAATGTGTAATTTGTGATCATAGCACAAATTCTATGTATTTGGTTCGTGCTACAATACAGATACGGTACATGAACTTTTAACTGAAAATTGCTGGACTAATAAACTCATCACTTTTTTTCACAAAGTAAAAATTAAGTTTTATAAAAAAATTATGATAGCTCATAGGTCCAAAAAGAAAATCTGCATTACAGCCGACTCAAAACTAAAATAATCACCACTTCGCCTCTCATTACATACTTCCTTTTCCACAAAACCAAAACGGCACAATTTGAATTTAAAATAAAATCAAAATATAAGAAAGAGGTTCAACTATCAAATCTGGCAATGAAAATAACATAAAGGTAACAAAAATTATATCATAAAAATTAATAAGTAACTTTATTGATCTTCTGTTTACAGCAATTACACGCATCCCACAGGTAAAATAAGAGTCTACATCACGACACAAGAATATCCCCCAACCATCAGATAATATTTGTGATATATTTGTGATAAAATTGTCACTACCGACTGTCCTGGAATCTTCTGACTTGTGTGTATGTTAGTAATGGTACTGATCCCCTCACACAAAACACGTAACACAAGCACAAAATATAGTACATTATCACAGTATTACACACGAAGAACTAAGTCTTAAAAAACTTATTTATGCCTAAGTGTGCTGTCAATATCAATTACAACCGTGTACTCTTCTTTTCTTATCGTCGTCCTCAAAAGCCAAACATATGCAACTGCAGTAAGGGTCTTCAGTAGCTTCCATCAAAGGCATCCTGCTGACATTGCGAGAAGGCCAGACTGATGATGGTTCAAAGAGGTGAAGAATCAACATATTTTTGGCAGCGCTTAACGTCACACTCTAGAATACCGGTGATTACACAAGATATGGAAAATTAACGGAATGAGAAGGCGGAGGAAACTAGAGTGTCCCTAGAAAACCTGCAGGGCAAAGCCAAAGTCCACCACATTTTCCCACATGCAAAAATCAAGAGTTACCCAACTGGAAATCAATCCTATATTGCAGTGTTGGGAAGCAACTTATCTCTACTACTATACTACAGTACATTTCTAAGCGGCCTGACACCCAGTACTGAGTCCAACTATCTCAAGCCTCTTGTACCTACCTAACTGTACAAATTACTGACTAAATATTTTCTAGTTTGTTTTTAAGCTTCTTTATTTCCTATGTAGACAATAATTGCTCCTAAAAGTTTATACCCATTAATTTTCTTAATTTACTGTGTCACAGCACATCCCTTCTGCTCCAGCTACAAGAAAAATAATTAATCCATTTTAACTGAACCTGAAAGATGTTACATTTGCCAAACTTCCCACGAAAAATATTTTTTACTGGATTATTAGCTTGACAGTACGGTTTTACTTGCATTTAATTGATATACTATCAACTACAAGAAGAACTACTGCAACTTAAAGAGCACATCCCAAAAAACTTGCATCTCTTTCATCAACAGCGGTCAATTATGAGTTAACGTAAAAAACTTGTTAAAAAGGACTTTATCCTCTAACAGTTCAATAAACTTACTGAAATTTAAATTAAAAATTTCAAAAATTCAACAAATTTTTAAAAAACAAAAATTATTTTATTTTGTTTTATATACTAGATATCGTAACCCACAACATTGCTACGCACTGTGAATTTTCTAAGTTTTGTATGTCAGTTTGAGTGTCATACATAAAACTGTAACTTGCAAAATTTGACATTTACGAGGCATTGTGAAAAAACTAAAAATAAAAATAATTTAAAAGAGCAAAATTTAGTCACAATGTAAGTCTAGTATAAAAACATGACAAAGAAAATTACTATAGAATGTGCCCTTAAGTACTATTTCATTCTTATGAGGTACTGTATAAAAACAATGATAACGTCTGATTTGCCTGCAAGATGAAATTGAATATGGAGCATTGAAGTAACTAAATCAAAAAGTCACAGAAAATTACAAGGTGTTCAATCTTAAGTGATGGTGATGACTAGTGGAAAAACTAATCTTCTGCTACACCACTTTGTTCTAAAGATGCCTACATATTAAAACAAATTTAGATCTACACATTCATTTGGCAGCCTACATAAGTTAAAAATGAAAATCCGACACATGCAAACAAGTCCCTGAAAACTATGAGACATTATGTAAAGTTTGGTGTTATAGAATGGTTAAAAATTACCTTCTGCAATATCAATTTCAAGATATGCAACTAAAAAAATAAATGCATATATTTGAAACTAAATGTCATACAAGATGCAATTGAAAATGCATGCTCACAGCTGTTATAAAGCTACTGAAAATTACGAGGATTTATGTTTTAAATTAACCTCTTAAGCGAAACTTTGGTCAAAAACAAACCTATTTGGAATTATTATATCCACAAGACATCCCACTACTATTAAAATAATTCAATATACTACGTAGTGAAATGTCTCGTTTCCCCACGAAATGCAATTAAAAATTGACGTTCACATTCATTGAAAATTATGAGGCAATTTAAACTAACAGTACGTTAAATTTAAAATTAATTTTTGGCATTTAAGACTGGTTGTACTGTGCGGGACTCAGGTCTTTACCCCTGGCCGTGGGTGAGGTAGGGTGATGGTGGTGGTTGTTGTAAACCAACCTGGGGACAGAGACAGAGGATGAATCTGGCAGTAGTTGACGCGTATTCTCCGCCGTGAAAGAATCTGCCGTGCCACAGTCTGGTCAAGTTACCGGTTACATTTCTGCACGGACATAATTTCTGTATGTGATATGCGTGGTATCATGTTTTAGGACAACTTTCAGTGCCATAATGTCCCCACCAAAGAAGAATAAAGTTATTCATAGTGAGGGACGTGAAATAATAAGTAGCGTCATTGAAAAGTGTGATGAAGAAGCAGAGAACAATTCGTTTTCTCTTCTGGCAAAACAAGCGACACTGCGCACAGCATTTTACACTGGCGAAAATGAAAGAACAATCAAATCAATACGCAAGGAAAATAAAAGACGTAATGAGTCAGATCCAAGCAAACCGTTATCTACTCCTGGGAAAGAGAGCAAGTAGACCACAACATATACATAGTAGTTTCAGTGGATGACTGTGATAAATGTGTTATCCGAAACATTATTCAAAATTTATATGTGCGCGAGAAAAAGGTGCCCACAGTCGCAAATCTTCTACCTATTGTCACAAATAAAATTGATTTTCCATGGGGTAGGAAGTCGCTCAACAGACTGTTAAAAAGCATGGGTTTTAAGTGGAGAAAATACCAATCAAAACATATTACTAGTTGAGAAAGCTGATATTGTGTCCTGGCATCATGACTATTTAGTAAAAATTAGAAGTTTTCGTGAAATCGGTCACGAAATTGTTTACTTAGATGAAAGCTGGGTGGACAGCAACTTAACATTTTCCAAGTGTTGGCAGCATGATAAAGAATTTGATGTTCACACAGACAGCAGTGCAGGTAGGAGACTAACTGTGGTAAAAGCAGGAAGCAGAAATGGATTTCTTCCCAATACGCAGCTCGTGTACACTGCTGGATCTGCCAGTGGTGATTACCATGGACAGATGAACCACACAAACTTTAAAAAGTGGGTAAATGAAAAACTTCTTTCAAACTAACTGAAAAATCTGTTTTGGTAATGGACAACACACCATATCACTCTATGCAAGTAGATAAGCCACCTTCTAAGTACTCTTTGAAGCATGACATGTTAACATGGCTACAAAATAAGGGTGTCACTTGTGACAAATCAATGCATAAAGACGATTTATACAAATTCGTGGAAATGAGGAAACTGCGACAAAAATTATTTAAAATAGATAGAGAGTTAGCTTCCCATGGTCACACTGTTCTCAGACTACCTCCATACATGAGCGACCTTAATGCAGTTGAATTAGCATGGGCAAAAACAAAACAGCTAGTTAGAGAAAGAAATACAACTTGTGACTTGTCACTTCTAATGCTGACAGAACTAACAGAAACAGCTATTTCGTCTGTCACTAAACAAGACTGGGAGGAAAACATGTGGAAAAAATAGAGGAACAGTACTGGCAAAAAGACTGCATACTTCCAGACATAGTGGACATCATCATCATCAATTTAGAGGCAAGCAGCAGTGATACTGATAGTGGCAACAGTATCGACACTACCATTTCAGCAAACGAGGAATGCAAGCCCGAGGACGACTTAGCACGGCCACTTTAAAATGGTGAGTAAATGTTTTTGCATCAGAGACTACTACTGTGTTTGTGTCGCAAAACAGTTACTTGTCCTTGTTCTTGTGAGGGTACTGGGGAGGAGAGGGTTGCTCGGGATGGCACTCGCCACCCCCTCCCGCATTCCTTCCATGGGCAGAGACCTGAGTCCCACACAATACAAAATATTTTAAAATATTGTTTAAGTCTTTAGAAGCCTGAATATTTAATCAGATTCACTTACTTTTCATAAAAGCTGAGAATTTTCTGAGAGAAACACTAACAAATTAGACTTTCACAGTTTCTGAAAGCTGTTCAGTGCTCAATGTTAAAATACTTTGTTGGAATGGGGCACAATACATTTTGCATTTAAAAAACACATCTTTACATAGCAGATGATATTTATAAGCTTATGGGGGATAACATTTTTGCCTCTCACAATCTTACTAAGCCAGCTATAAGTCATGCTGAACAGTAAAATTAAAACATTTGTTTATGTAGTGTATGACAAGGACATGTACAAGATGTAAGGGTACATACTATGTACTTTACAAATTTTACATTAACGTTCTCTAGGAAATACAAGAGGAATTAGCATCCTGAATGTATGTCACATTTCCCTGATACGCACTCAAATTCCCACAACATGTCGAACTGTCTCTTTTGGTGCACCACAGCTACAATCGAGAGGAAATTTTACCCCTTGTATAAAGAAATTCCACACACTTGCAGTGATGTGTCCTGATCAAGTCGAGGGTTGAACAGGTCATGCTTGGCAGACCAAATCCCTGTCGTTGGTTTTGCATGTGGTGCCCCTGCATAGGTATTGGTTTGATTCCAATACTGAAGTGAACATCAGCATTTGATCTCCTGGTATGAAACACGTAACAATGACATTTGAACTGTACATCACACACACATGCATGCACGCACACAAACAAGAAATACACCTACATAAAAAACACACATGCACAAGAAACACACATACAAAAAACACATAATACACAAAAACACACCTACACAAAAAAACATGCACAAAAAACCACCACACACACAATCTCTCTCTCTTTCTCTCTGCTAGTTTGTTGACCAAAACCTAATTAATTTTGAATTTCACTATAATTTTTGTATAGTAAAGTTAAGAATACCTGAAAATTGCTTTGTAAATTTAAAAAAAATTTGTGCTTCTCACGCAATGCTGTTGAAATTTTTTCTACGTCATCGTTCCTTAAACCCTGTTTAGTTTGTGTGGAGACCAATGAAAGATTTTTCTAGCTTGTCACAAAGCTACATTCAAATTACCAGACATGTGCAGTCACTGTTGTGCATGATAACAGCTAATAAGTGGCATGATAGTATACCTAAAGCATGGCATGCTGGTTGCAGAGAAAATGTGGAAAGTAGAAAACCTTGCCGATGCAGTAACTGCTAACGTAAACACTGTAGATAGTTGTTTGAAAGAAGATGGAGTCAATTTTAGCTTGGGTACCAAGTCTCTATCATTAGGTGACTAAAACTGCAAGTAAAAACATACAGTATACAAAATCTTTGGTCAAGAGATTGTACTGAATTGACACGCTGCTCTTAACTCCAGCAGTAACAATTTGGTTTAGTATGCAATGGAAGGATACTGTTGTTTGTTTACTCTGAACAGGTCAGGGTGCAACCACTATAATACACCTTGCTAACTGCGTTTACGGAAATTCACCGGTGAATCCTATGTACACTGGTTGATGCCAATACCGAACATCACGGTGAAGGATTTTTTTAACAATTTTCGTTGAGTGAAATGGGATGAATCTACATACTCATGTTATTTAACATTATACTGTCGTATAAATCCAAATAAAACATTAGAGTATCATAAATAATAGTAAATATAGTTTATAACTTAAATTTATAAATTAAATAAATAACTGGTTTTTGCAGGACATATTTTAAAATACAAACAATTTTCCATGCACAAAAATGTGGTAATTTTGCTTTCTTTGACCTCACATTCCACAATTAGTTAAGTTATTTCAAACATTATTTGCCAGATTGTATTCAAAAATTCACCGGTGGAAGTTCTGGTACATATCCACCAGACTCACCGGATTTGCAGGCCGGTTAAACCGGTGGACGCACCCGTGAATTTCCAAATTTGCATTAAGCGTTCCTTGTTGTACATGTGATTTTGAACAGTATTGTGTAGTATACTGCAGTAAAATGTAGCTTTTTTTTTTTTGGAAAATTCCATACACAATCTTACTTCCTATCCCAAAAAACACACAATATAGACACACACAGAGTATGAAACATTAGTTACATTCAAAAAATTATACCCACGAGAGTAAATACTGTGTTGTAATGAACTGTCTGTAAACTAATAAAAAAAATAACACTAAAATGGAAGCAAACAGTCTCACATTTTTCCAAATACAAATTACATTACGAAATGCATATTTTTATATCACTCTTTACTGCTACAGTAAAATTACAACCCATACATGTATGACTACCACATGCCACATACAATCTCATCAGTAAAACAACTGAAATATATTTAGTCATTCATGCATATGAACAATGCGTGTATCATCATAGTTCGGCCGTTCTAGGAAAAGACTTGGCTCCGTCCTGCAAAGACCTACCAACGGCATTTATTTTTTGAGTTGTTTCCATGAAATAAGCAGTGGTTTCCTCTACCACTCATGACTTTTGCACACACACACTTAGCTGGGTCTCAAACTGTGCAATTTATCAAAATTAAAAGTAATTTCCTGCAGAAATTGGTACTCATGATAGCCTTCAAAACTGTCAAAAAATGGAATTCTTTCATGAGACAGGCTATAGATTACCATAGTGAATGTGAAACCGTCCTGCAAACTACTGGACACAACAGGTGGCGTTGCCACGACTTTAGTAGTAAGACTCAAGTGAAGAGATTTTGGTCAGCACTTAACATCTAGGTCATAGCGCTGGTGAGGGATGACATGACGTATGGAACGAGACTTCTTGGTGGGAGGCTAGTGACCTGACCACTCGGCCACCACAGCCTCCTAGTGAGACTCAAGACATAATGCAATACATGGATTCACACTCAGCAGTCCTTGTTAGAGTTCATTATGTTGATCAATAACCACAATTTAAATTTAAATTTTTCGCATGGTTCGTAGAGAAAATAATATTCCTTAACATGTCAAGTCATGGCATGTTCTACAACCAATTAATTTATTGCTATTGCATTGACACAAAGTGTGATCAGTTCCATTATGGACAAAATTGGTTTCATAATGGAACTGATCACACACTACGTCAATGCAACATATTTCCAATTCAAGGATGATTTTTACAAACATTTAATTAATGCATGAAAAAAAAATATTAAGAGCAAAAATTAACTGTGTTCATTATTATGATGATGTCTGTTAGTAGAAACGGACAGTGAACATTCATTCACACAGTGGGGAACACCAAAATCGTCATAGTGCGAACTGGTACCAGCTCTAGGTGATTCATCATCAGAACTAACGTCACTGCCACTTTTGCTACTGCTGTCTTGGCTCCCCAGGCGTACAACAACTGCCTCAACTGCAATTTCTCTCACTCCCAGTCAAGTAAAATAATCTGTTTGGTGAGTTCAACTGCTTTTCGCCACTTGTCCGAATTAATATCATAAATTACTTCGTGTAGCAGCTTCAGTGTCATTGCGAGGGAAAATAGAGATTTCTTGCAACAATTCCCTTGATTTGGGACCAAGTAAGTCCAACGGCGCTGTAGACAGGATGCTAAGGTGGCAATCTGACGACTCTGTGCTCTGCAATGCAAGCAATTCATCTACTCTGTAAACTGTAACCTGTGGTTTGCTAATTTTCAGTAATTGTAGTAGCTCAACTTTCTTAAAACCACGTGTACATAGAACACTTTAGCGATGGAGCTACTGTACTAGGGTTTTTTTTGGTGCATGTGGTTGAAGCTTTATCCACTTGCACGAAATGGTATGATGCACTGTCCATGACAATAATAAAACAAGCCGCTATGTTTGGCAACAGTTTGCCTTCAAACCACGACACAAAACTGTCTGAATCCAGCTCTTCGTGATAGTCTCATGTCTTCGACTGAAGCTCAATTTCGCCATCAACAAATTAATGGACAGAACCTGCATGACACACTATTACACGACTACCCGTGCTAGTCGGTCATTGCAGAACTGTGGATGACTAGTCATCGGACCATATCTGCGAAACACCTGATGGCTGTTCACCCACATTTCATTGACAAATATCACCTTTTCATAGTCAAATTTTGTTATTTCCTGGAGAAACTTACACCGCAACACAATAATGTCTATTTTTTTCCATTAACACTTTTGTTTTATTGTACTTTGTATACCTGAACCGCAACAAATTTATTACTTGCTTCAATGAAGTTTTACCTCCAGAAAATAAGCCATCCTCAGATAACGATAAAAGTAATTTTCTAATAGTGGTTATTTCTTTATGTATGTAATACTGATATATGTCATCGAATAGCACCTTGATCAATGTTATCTACATCAGTCACAGGCTTAGGTCTATTGTGATATTTCCCTGGTGTCAAAAGTCTTTGATTTTGACTATCCGCAAAACTTTTGTTTTCGGAGAACTGCAGTACAGCTGCCCTTCCAATCCCAAGCTTCGCTGACATTCTTATTCACTGCTTGCGAAACAAATAACAGTGGCCCGTGGTTTGTTTTTTACACTCTAAATACTAGTGCACACGAGTAACCAATTCCCTGCTTTGCGACCGCAAAATTTTCCATACTCCACCTGTGCTACGTTCGGTCATTGTGCATCATCACTCTTCCTCCTAGATACAAACGACACTGCATATTGTGGCAATGCCGCATTTACCTGCCGTAAAGTTTCCGCCGGTCGGTAACTTCAAGTGACATGCTATCTTTCTCTTTCACTGCTGTAGGCCGGGTGAAGTACATTCCTAAGCTGGCCCGACTATAGGTTACATTTTCATATACAATGCACCACCGTATCAGATTTCATGCACCTGATCAGATTTCATGCACCTGATCAGATTTCGAGAATTGAGACTGATTTTGAATTCCTTAAAAATTAAATAAAATTATTATTACAGCCATACAATAACCACATGGTGCTGTTAAAAAACTAAGTTTAGGCCACTGATAACAGTTAATTTGACAGTTAAAATGTGGGACATAAATTAGTCTTCATCAATTTTGAGAGCATAAATTTTGAAATGTGATGTTTACCTGCAGTCTGAGCATGGTTAGTGTTTTTACCCTGTCATAAGAACGACACAACATTAAAAAAAACATTCGATTAAAAAGAAAGCACAGTTCCATTCATCACCTATCATGGTGTATCAGATAAATGACACAATCTTCAATACATAGGCTGTTTTTTTTTTTTTAAGTTATAACACAGAAGTGTAAATTTCAAGTAAGTATTAACAGAAATATGCTGATATTTAACATTTGTTTCAAGTCATCAAACAATTTTTAATGAATGTGAGTTTAATTTGCAACAAGATGAACAAGAACTGTAAATATTAATTAAAAGCACAATTAATGCACACATACCATAACAAACTTGATCCTGACACTAACATAACCTAACCAAGCAAAACGTCCAAAGTGGCGCAAAACGTACAAAGTGGCAAATCACATTTTTTAAATTAAAATTTCCGCTTTGTATCTAAGACAGTAAATACATCAAACCAAATCATACTACCCTATACAGATAATTCACAAAAACACACTGATTTAAAACCTAGATCAAGACCTACAAAAAAAATTGTTATGTTATATTTTCACACAACTGACGTGTGCCTAGCACACCCTCCCAGTAGTCCGTCTGCCACACTGTACTCGTTTAGTATGCCCTACACTCAGTGCGTGTCGTAAATAATAAATATTGCCTTTTAAAATATGTTTCTTTAAATTTACTCTTTATTTGTTACATTTTTCAAGTGTCTAATAATTGTTTCAATGTTTTGCAAAATGTATATTAATATTTGTCCCTCATTTTCAATTGCCATTATTCAGTTGTATCAGCTATGCTATGTGCATTGTATCCTTCCGCTTGAACATGATGCAACAGGAACAATATTCCAAGCTAAAACATTCCAACAATTACCAGTAATGCTTTAATATGTTGTGCTATTTTTTCAGTGTCCGTTTTGTATTGTTTCATTTTACTTAATGTGTTTGTATCAGAACTACTTTGTACCGCGCAAAGTCACCCCCTCTCGCGGGGCTGGCTTGGCGACGCAGGACGCCATTTTTCAGAGTCGTAATTAGACGCGTCGAGGAGCTCGATGTGTTTTTGTCTACCCGGGTCCATCAGTTTTGCACCAGCCATCTTTAGTTTTCAATAGTTATAATTTAATTTACCGGAACAGTTTTTGCTGTTTTTGACCCGGGGCTCCTCATCCCCTGCCCGCCGTCGCACCCAGGGGCTTAAGTTCACACATTAAGTAGACCACCAGCCCCGTGCTGTTTTACCGCGTCACCTACTGGAAAGATTTGTGCTCCAGAGCCGCTTAACTGGCATTGGCCTTCTGCGAGGACTAGTCTTTTGTTCATGGTGAGTAAACCTCAAAACAATTATCTGCGTCTTTTATTTGCATGTAGTGTTCTTGGCTCACCCCGTCCCGAGTGACGCTTAATGTAATTTTTATGTATGTTGTGGCGTGGGGACTGGCCCTAACAAGTTCCAGAAGATTCGTCGTTTCAGGGTGCAACAATCCACTGGTATGTAGCCTGCCCTGTGGTCATCGGCCTGTCGAACCTGGGATCATCAGAAAAGGGGACTTCCTCCGCGGTTTCCGCCGTGTGCCCTTTACCCCACTATCCATCTTATCTCAGCTCTCCCTACTAGCCGGTCCACTCTCGTAACTTTGTCACCCATATCCCGTCCGACTCACCTACAGAATCAGTGTCATCATCATGTTCCGTCCCCTGCGCCCGCGTTAATTTCCGCCATTTCAATGTAGGGGCATAGTCTGTGCCCGTGTTACAACCTACTGTAAACGTGTTGCTAAGTTACCTATTGCTGCTGCCAACAGTAATTATTAAAATATTTGTAGTTTTCAGCAGCAAGTTTAGGGTACGTAAACAAATTGTCTTGTTCTTAGATACATGAAAATTTATTTTGGTTTGTACTATTTTAGCTAGGGTCCCTAACTCTAAGGGGAATATATATATATGTGTGTGTGTGTGTGTGTGTGTGTATGTATATATATATATGTATCAGCTACACATATTAATTTTTTACACCTAAACAGGAGCAGATATCAAAAATCAGTTTGGCAGCTTTGTTTAAAAACATCTCCATGATGGCTGGTTTTTTTCAAGGCAGGAAATACTATTGTTTTAGCTAATTACGTAATTAACGAAATTATGGTTCATTGACATTTCAGTCGAAACTATAATTTCTTGTTTTGAGAAAATATTAGCTATTGTGGCAAAACCCATTTTAAACAAAACTGTCAAACAGATATTTGATATCTGCCTTGGTTTGAACAAAAAAAAAAATTAAAAATTATTGCAAAAACAGTAGGAACACGAACGCGTGGCTTTAAATTGTGGGGGGGGGGGGGAGTCACAAGCAGGTGTTTGTGAGAGTTTACTGAGAATGAAAATATCTATCTGCTCATATAGCTTTCAGAGTGCTGGAAAAAACAAACTACAAGATTCAGTAATGTGAGCATTAAAACGGGCAAGTATCTAAAACGCAATGTTGAAATGTTTCACTTCACAAAAAAATAATCATATTTGAACCAATTTTTTTATCCTATCACAGTATTTTGCAAAACACTTTATGTATAAAATTTTCTCTTTGGAAAAGTTATAATCAAAACTGTGCTATCTACAAATAATTATTTTAAATATTGATTCTCCATTTAAACACTGCGGCTGATGGTCCCTGTGTACAGACGTTGTAACACGCTACACACCAAAACTTCCAATATGTTTACTTACGAAAAGGGCACACCGGTTTTAAAACTATGACTGTACAATTAAAAAAACTATGTATCATACTCATTAGACATATGCTCTTAAAGGTCCACAAAAAATCACTTTTAACTGCCTAACTTCAAATATACTACCTGAATAAAACTATAAAACCATAAGCCATTAAATTTTAAGCCAGTGTTTGCCATTACTACACAGACACAAATAAAAATGTGCACAACTGAAAAGTCTGACATAAAACTGTCTAACTAAAACGCTGTAAACCAGTTTAGTGCTCCGTGTTAAGGCTATGTATTTCACACTGAACGTGTCAGTGCATCCCTTACCGCTCTCCTGTTTCCACATGTTAAACGTGGTAAATTACATCCAGTATATACTCCTCTTAAGGAATTGTCTATAAGCTTACTTTCAGACGATTACACATATTACAACCAATATTTGAAACATTCCCAGAAAGCTAAGAAAAGTTTTTTCACACAGTAGTGTCACACAATATAAAACTACTTAGATACAACTATGCAGCAAATTTTAAAACAGCAACACAATACAACTGCTGCTTTCAGTCCCATACTTCCAAGTGCACTCCAGTTTGGTTCCTTGCGTGTAAGAGAAACTGTGTACTAGGCGTGTACGGCATTATTCCGCAATCCACTAGTTTGCTTCTGTGCCTTAAATATGTAAAACAGGTAGAACTTAATTTCAAGCAAGCTACATACGAGAAACCCAGTAAATAGTTTATTTTTTATTTAAGTGGTCTTTACACCTTGACAGCAAGGTCATTAGACGGTGACACAACTTTACATGAAAACAGCAACAGGCAGAATGAGCCATGGCCTTTATCAAGTAACCACCACTGCATTCATCTGGAGCCATTCTGGGCAACCATGGAAAACATAAATCAGAATGGTCGGAGATGGGAATCAAACACAGGAAGGTCCTACCGATTAAGAGCCCAAAAAACACTAATGCAGTGAGACCCAATTCCCACCCACGGAATAATTCAGGATGGGGGACATAAAAAGCCCCACAATGAAGAGGGCTATAAGTGCATTAAAACTTCAAAGCCATCATTTTTTCAAAACTTGTTTGGATCACCATGTTGGATTAAATCCCACAAATTACAATTGTTAGAAATTTTTCAAACAAATAAGAAACTACAAGTAACTCCAAAACACAGAATAGTCATATGTTTAAATACCTGCAAAATACTGATAAGCAAAATACATTATATTAATGGAATCATCCCAGAATTATTACTACTCTACAACCCTTTAAAAATATTTTCCCATTATTTCCTCTAATGTAAGGATATGACACAAAACAAAATACATTTCATCACTACTCTACGCACAGAAATATTGTACGCTACTACACACAGAACTCTACAACTGGACAAGTAAGACTTTAGTATAAAATTATGAAGTTTTCAAGAGCTTATTGGATTAAAAGGTGTCGCTGGGAAATTAACAGGTGGAGAAGAGAAAAACAGCTAGGCAAATATGGTGGCAAATGTTCAGTGGAAATTTGTTAAATATGTAGTTTGACACAGGAGTATAAATGAAGAAGTTTGCAAATTTGGTGTGGCCATTGGTAAAAAATTACAAGTAATCAATAAACACTAATTCACATACCATTCTGACAAAGTAAAATGATGAAGATATGTATATTGCTACACTCACAAACAAAAATGAGATGAAAAGCCACAGCATTGTATGATGTGTTCCTTTAAGTGCCAGTCTCCCTCCGTGTTGATTTACTGGTTATCCTTACATATTTTTATTTCACGATAAAATGTTTTGTAAGTACCAGAAAAGGTAATAAAATCAGTAGTTATGTTTCCATTGTGGTACTTATAAAAAGTTTGGTCGTGAAATAAAAATTTGCAAAGAAAACCAGTAAATCTACACGTAGGAGGGAACATGCAATACTTAAAAGGGTTTAATCAATTTTTGTTCAACATTTTGTAGGTTTGTTTGCACATACACAAATTAATTTATATAGAGACAAACATCTTATACCCTACTACCTGCTCGCAGCTTTGCCCACATTAGGTAAAATATTGGGCAACAGTCAGCAATATTTTATAAATAATTAAAATAATAACATACAAGAGAATGAAAACAGAGACTCTACCACACTGAAAATAATCGTAAAATGTAACTCTGTAAATTTCACTTCTCGATGGTGACACTTCCTTTTCAGATTAAGTCTGCTGGCATACAAACTGTTTTCTCCACGATAACCACCTAGTTTATTGGACCTAGCAGAGACATCCTGTGCAAAATTTTAGGTATTTACATAAGCATCATACTTAAACAAACAACACCTCAATATTTCAAATGGCTACATAAGTATCAAAGATTAATATGAAATAAATTTTATGTTATTTCACCACTTTAGGAGTCAGATTTCGAAAAATTCTGTAAACAAATTTTTAGGTAACCTATATACATAATTGTCATCCCGAAACAAGAAGAAACTCCATATCTTGACGAGTTAAATAGTTATCAATAATCTATCGAAAACATGTCTCATTTCTTTTCATCCCTTTATCGTTTGAATTTCAAAAAATTATATCATTTTAACTTTTATCTGTTGAGATGAAAATGACAATTCACCCTGGTAGGTACGGTTCGAAATTCCCTTCTTAGTGCTAGCCTATGCCCTGAAAATAACCAACTCTCAGAATTTCAAGTTTCTGGGTTTGTTGGTCTGGGCCGTGGTTTGATACGTCAGCCCATCAGTGATATAAAACACACACATACACAAGCAGTCTGCCTGCACCCTACTGTAATATGTGTAGCATACAAGGTCATATTGGCAGTATCCTAAAAACATATACATAGACCTGTAAACACAGAGAGTGAACTGTAGAATTTAAATAACTTGTTCCCAGATGGTCCTATTAGCTTTTAAAGAATGTTTTTCAAACAAAGTTTTCCATGGTTTTATCAAGAAAAAACTTACATGTATTAATGTTTTTAGCTATTTATGCAAGCAACATTCTAAAGAAAACAACCCTCAATAACTCATCTGGTTAGATAAACATCATGAGCTAATCGAAAAAAATTTTCACGCCTTTCCACGTCTAAGATTTGGATTTTTCGCAAAATCTTAAAATTACATTTTAGACTTTTGTGCAAGTATCGAACTGATGTGCAAATCACGACTATAACCCGTTTGGACAAAACTAAATTGACTGTTCACTTCAAGACATTTTACCCCTTCGCAGGCCGTAAGCGAAATTTGGAAAAATACTGCAATTAATTTACTGGTATTTAGATAATTATCACGAAGCTAAAATCAACTCAACTCTTATCATCTCGAGGAATTAGAGAGAGTATTAACCTAATTAACTATTTCATCCCTTTTCACCTGGTTAAGTGTCAAATTGAAAAAATATCACAATCCACATAATTTTATTGGTGTCATTTTTAAGTGAAAACTGCAACAATAGCCTGTTGGAGTTCGAAATAAGACAGTTAATTACAAATAGGTTTCACCAATTGTTATTCTCGTAGGTGTAAAATTTCCAAAAACTTACACACTGACATCAGAAAGTTCTGTGGGTTTAATATATATAGTCTGTATTGGCAAAAGAGCCAAAATCACATTTGTTGCAATGTGATATTGGCACACTAAGCAGTGTGCCATAAGGGCCAATATCATATGTTTTAAAATGTGATATTGGTCCTTTTGGCAATAAGACGATATTATGAACTCAAAACATCATACTGAAGCAAATAGCACAGTGATATCTCGACAATTTGATAGATATGGATAAATAATTTTTAAAAATAAAAAACACACATTTCATGTCTTTTTACCTCCTAAACGTTAAAGTGAAAATCACAAAAATGCCCACTGGGTTTATCCATATTCCTAAACAATTCTTAAAAATCATGTTTCTTCCTTCTTTACGCCTTATAAGTTCGACTTCGAAAAATCTTGAAATTACTTTTTTGAGAATTTACAACTTTTATGTACTGTATAAAGATAAGTACAGTAAATTTCTTTTTTTAACTGTTTATACTGTCTTAGCAGCTGTTCTTAGAAATAATCAATATGGCGAGTGTACGGAAACATCTAGTAGGTCTACACCACGCTACATGCAATTCTGTTATACAAACATACTTTGTTTTTTTTTCTGTTCCATTTTCAAAAAAATGAAGTTTACCATTTTTTGTTTTCCTAGTGAACGGACATAGGTTTAACAATTGGAGAGTATTGTCAAGGAGCCTACCAGCTGGATGCATAAAATGTGTTGGAGCATGTTTTAGAGTATTCCCACTTTGAAAAACTACTGAATGTGCAGTACATTTGTATACTGTATCAACAAAAAGAACACATACTTCAAACTACTTCGCTACAAGTTTAAAAATTCAGCAAGCTTATTAGAGACACGATTCTCATATCTATACTCTATTCATTCCAAGATTGCAGCTTGTGTTACTCCGCTTGTTCGTGCGCTTGAACGGCATTGGCTGTGCTACAAACCGTCGCACCACCTCCACGTGTTTCGCGAGCTATCAACTGGCGACAAGTGGAGAAACGGAATCGTGCCTCGCCGTAGAGGAAATGGAATCACGACGCACATTGGTGTCGTCGCGTAAGTTGTAGTTAAATTCATTCCATGTACATATAGTATTTCATGCGCAGAGTGATATTATATTACAGAGGATTAAAAAAATGCAACTGAACGATTAAATTGTCTATCCTGAATTACAACACAGCAATTTAGCGTAGGACCTATTTCCTGCCGCAACGACATTGTTAACTACCAGCCAACCTGTGCCACTGTTGATTTCTGCTGCAATCTTGGACTGGATACAGTGTACGAACAACATTTTCAGACTCCTGTACTTGGAAATACGCCAACCTGATTCGAAAAACACAAAATATTTAAACCTGCACTAGACATTAAACCATACTTCCCACAAATAAAATTATATGGTCAACATTAAATATTGCATAAGAAACATGAATAATAGTAAAGCACTGCACAACAGTCGAGTGACTTAAGCGTTGAGATAATGAATTACCTATAGTAGGGTGTCAGGAAAAGTCAGTCAGGGCTCACGGACGACTCAAACATGTCAGATAAAGTGTGAGTTTCCGGATATTAAAACCCCAACCAACCATTAGAAATCTAACATAAGAGATGGCATAGGAAGCTAGGTGTTCACCATTAGGAGAGAGATAGCGAGCAAGTAGTTACGTCAAGTGAATTATCAATACACTTAGTCTTCAACAATTTACACACTATTTGTTTACCTAACATACAACTGTGTAGAACACCTTAAAGTCCTGTGCACGTCTTTATACCAGATTTTCTCAACAATTTTCATGATCTGACGTTATGGACTGATTCAAAAAGCAATGAAAACCTCAAAAAAAAATATTTATATTTTTATGTCCACGAACAACACATATTAAGGGGCAGTTTCACCAATAAAGTTTTTGCAATTTAATTTCAATTAGTAACTAAATAATCTTGATTAGAGAAGAGTTGTGTTTCACCACGTATTTTATAACACAATTTTTTAGTCAAACCAGATTAAGTTTTAAACCACCCCGATTTGGCCAGTTAACGCAGTTAATCTCACTTATAATAGAAAATTACATGATGCAGGCAATGCACGACTACATTTTTGTACCAGATGCAGAAATGGTGGTTGATTTTACATTATGTGTAGACTTATTACAAACATTTATTATTACTATTTATATGGTAATAGTGAACAAAATGTTACTTTTCTTTGGTAAAAAAATTATTTCTTACAAACAAATTTTTACATTCTACTAAAGAAGTGTATAGAGGCCTATTTGACAAAGAAAACATTTCACTATTGTAAATGAGATATCAGTAAATAAATAACTCAAATGTGAAAATACCCTTTCCTTTATTTTGTTGTGGTGACATTTGCAAGTTTGAGGTTTCTTGAAAACTTTATCAGATTCCTGATTTCATGTGTAATTTTTTCTAAACCTTTGAAAGTAGGCCTAAGTACTTTTTCGGTAAATATCAAGAATCACTACTCAAGCAAAAATTAACAAAAAAAACCTGCAGAAGAGTACTATTCACTATTAATTTTAGTGAACTATAACAGAAATAAGCAGTCGCAAGTGTTAAAAAAACCTACATTCTAAAAACTGTAGACTGGGGAGGGCTATGAAGACCAGGGAAGTCGTGGGGCAAAAGTACGCAAAATTATAATAAACAAAGAAAAACAATTAAATACAAACGTACACACAGGTTAAACATATTCTAGCACCAATACAAGGTGTATAAAATAACTACTGTAGTAAATTCATATTATAAGCATGTTGCACTAATGTTGTACTAGTACAACATGCATATAACATCTACTTAAGCACATTCAGGCGTCCAAAGAAGCCGATCAAATTATTTTGGGTTATTAATTTATGTTATCTCATTCTGCATGACTGTCGTACACATGCATCACGCGTATTAAATTCATGTAATACTCATGCTGCACTAATATTGTACTTGTATAACACCCATGGAACAACAAATTAAAGACATTCTACCACTAACATACCCGGACAATATGAAAGCATAATACACTCATGTTGTACGCATGTTGCACCAGTGTTACACATGTTCAACACCTGCGAAAAATCTATTTACACACATTCTAACGCGAATAGAAGCTGCACAGAATAAATACTGTATTAAATTCTCGTTGCACACTTCGCACCGCAATACAATCCCAACATAACTCAAAAATCAACATTTTTAGTTATGTGTGAGGTGAAAAACAGGATAGTTTCATCTACTCAATACAGTACTAACATAACCTATAAAAGCATTACAAACTTTTTTGTTTTGAACATTTTTGCGAAGTAACAGTAATGCTTAGTGCAATATTAAAATGTTTAGTATTTATGTAGCACGAGGATAAACAATAGATATGTTTCCATGCAATACCAACATATTTTGTGTTGTGTAGATATTACACTGTCAACATACAAAAATTTGAAAGTATGACTGTATGTAGAAACACATTCATTTCAAAATGACATATTTTGAGAAATGTTGGTATTGCATTGAGGGTGCGACATGTTGTCCGGATATTACCCTAATACATAACAGATGATCATAAACCACTATGATACCAAACTCACATAACGTAAAATGTGTTCACAAATTATGACAGAAATTTCTGATGTATTAGTTTCCTTTTATGCGCTGCGTCAAAACATAAATTTGGCTAGGTACCCCTACTTAATGTACACTGAAACGACAGTACAGTGAAACAACGAAAATATGTTAAGGCCATGCCTGGTAGTTTTGCAC
>PNEQ01037590.1:0-32521 GCA_003012365.1 Medauroidea extradentata
AAGTATTTAAGCTTTGAAAATTTGTTGTAACCCTATAAATTATGAAGATATTGCTGTTTTGGTGAAACTCATTTTCGGCCATTTTGAATCCTCTCCCACGCCGCTCTGCACAATTTTTGGGCCTGGCAACATCCATATTCGTTTTCCTTGTGTTAATACCTGTCAGAAAAACCATCTCCCAATATTGTACCACAAAATTTCCACGGAAAACCATTTGCTCCACCACTATAATTATAACTACCACATAATGAAGAATAAACCTTCTTTCGTGTTATTTTTAAACAATACTTCATAGCCTTCCATTCAGTCATGAAACCCCAGAACTGTTTTAAAACTGTTCAAATGACAATTTTTTATTCTTTAAGTTCATATCCCAATATTGTTACACACCATATTAAAAAGTTGTATAATGCCAGAACAATTGCAAGTATCTTCAAACTATTTTTGCCATAATTATTAAAATTTTCACAAAAAGTTTGTTTCTTAGAATTAAAACATATATATATATGTCCTTACACTTGAGTTCCAGTTGACCAAAAATGTTTCTTGAAGTGACATGAATGTCATGAAACTAATTAAATTTAAATGTGGCGCTTGCTTTGTCGGGAATCAAGACAGAAACTATGGTGATTTTCGTTAAAGTGCTATCGCATATCAGTATTATGAGACAGTAAACAAAATGTTAGTAATTTTTCCTACCAATAAATCTATGAAATTTTAGCGACTTCAAAAATTTAATTTACCATGATTACGTAAACATATTTTTCAAAAATTAATTGATTAATTTTGAGGTCCCGACGGACTACGACTCAGTTAACTGCAACCAAAATAGTAAACTAAATGTACAAAACATTAATAGAAACTTTGTTGCAATACATTTATTCGACCACATGACATTTACTTGAAGTAAGGTATGAAACGTGAGCAAAATACTCGCCACATATTAATTGTTTTGCTAACTTATGTTTTGCGATTCTCTTGATGAAGGTGTTTGAACAGCCACTAAACTGTTATTCCATATGTACTTCTAGACACAGAAGACACGCCAATGGAATACTTGAGTAAGATTAAGGTATTCTAATGACCATCAAGCTATTCCGTTTCGTACCGGAAGTACATGTTCTTATTCAGCTCCGACTTCACATCAGACTCTGTGGCAATCTGCAGAACATCAAAGTTCATTTACGGCAGCTGCACCCCAAAACGTCTAAAAAATTATACAACTGACGTAAAGTTACATTCATAATCTGAGCTGGTGCATCCATCCAGGTGAGAGTAGGTCCTAAATTCTAAATCAGAATTAGTGAATATTTACTACCATTCCAGTGGTTTTCACACATTCCGGGTCGAGCAGTTTCAGCGAATTGAATTAGTAGAAAACCACTGGTAAATAAGTGAATACTCACTTATACCAACTTACAGTGTCCAACATTCTAAAAGGCAATCAGTAAATATTCGCTGATTTCCCAGTGATTTTCCAACGGTTCAATTTGTTGAAACTGCTCCATCCAGAATCTGTGTAACCATTGGAATATTACTGAATATTCGCTCATTCCGATTTAGTGTGTATGTCAGACCAGATGTGCACCCATCCTGCCAACAACTTTGGCCAAATGCATTTTAGTCTCAGGGCCTTTCAGTTTAGGATGATTTCCACGCCACACTCCAAGTGCCAACATTTTTTGTCCGTAAGTTATTATAGAGACAGAACTCTTTAGTGGTAAATATCCGTGCATTAGCTTTCATATAATTTGTCAGAAAATTTTCCTCAGAGCCAAAATATTTGCAAGTCTGTAAATGCCATCAATTTCATCACCCTGCTAGGACGTTTATTTCAGTTCACGTTTGTAGATGTTTCCAGCTGCACATATTTTTTTTTTGTGGCTGGCAGGTTATTTTTATTTGCTCGTAACGTGCGGTCTTTGCAGTTCCGGAAGGAGGTAAAAATACAACATTTTCTCTTGACGACGGGTTTCAGAAACTTGCCACGCACAGAGATTGTAACCGCGATCTCAGCAGTGAAAAGGTTCGTCGGACGTTACGAGTGTTATCGTTCCCAGGAATATCTCCCAAATTTTAGGGCCGCCCGATTCCTGGCCTATGAATAGCCCTCGATGGATATTCCTAGCTGTTTTATTGGATCGTCTCGGGGCGTAGTTCTTCAAACTGTCCTCACTCGCATCTGCGCAACAGCCCCTCTGCTCTTCGTTTTGTGCCCCGAATTCCTGCGGCCGAAATATTCCGCGTTATTTCCGTTCGTGCGGCCTCAGCTCGTTGAAATTACGTTTTACGATGCTGCGGCGCGCATGAGTTCCAGTACCTGTCAGTAGCCGAAAATAAAGTCATTCAAATAATAAACTGAACTTAAAAATAGCTTACAAGTTACAATTTATATTTATACTCACATAAATTAGGTGTACTAGGGCAATCTATACGATTCAGCTAAAGAGACAAACCTTGACCTGAGAAATGAATGTCCAACATTGGTGAGAGGTTTTTGTGATTTCAAAATAATTTAATCCTCATATAGCTGCATTGTCGTGATCCACTGAGGAACACGCACTAAATATCTGTATGTCACACTTTATATTTGCAGAATGTATACAAGTAACAAGACACCTGTTGCTAGGACTATTGTCCTTCTTCTTTTAATACTACGCTCACCTAGCCACAAGTTGATACAAATTAGAAGATAACAAGGATACACCATGTGATAAAGAAGAATTGAAGCAATTTGGTGGTATATGATGCTGATATATTGTATAGAGTCCAGTAGGTGGGAACAAGAATTCTTGAATCTTACTCGGAGTTATAAGAGATCTGAAACGTGCAATATTTGGTTCGATATTTATGATCGTAAGTTTGATGTGGCGTGATATTATAAGAGACGAGCGAATGACATTTAATGAAAAGGATTTCATTTTATTATGGGCGGTCACGTGTTCGTCACTTGTACTTATTTACAGTAAATGTGGTTAAGGAGTGTGTTCCTGCTTAGGTGAGCTCTGAAAATACCAGATTCCTCCAGTTTGAGGTGTCGGAGCTGTGCCATGCTCTAGTATTCGAAGGAGGTTTCTGAGAGCCACTTCATCAGGGAAGTTGATGTTGCTCAAGGGCTCATGAGTGACGGTGAGTACTATGCTGGGATGGGTTCCCTCAGTCTTTGGTACTAGCCGAAGCTTCTCAGTACTATAACCTCTCACTTCCAAGTCAACCTGCAGCCTCCTCGTGGCGCCACTGGATCTTAGAACCAATAACAGACTCTGGCAAGCGTGCCCTGTGCATCCTGGTCCCTCCAGACTGGGAAAGGTGTATCTACCCAGATGGATCCGCCGGCAGATGACACCAAGGCAAATCCACGAGGTGGGGAGTTAGACTACCTAGCTCTCAGGCCTTTGGGGCCCAAAAATCTGAATATACACTGTGAAAAAATTCGGATAGTGGAACGGCCACCCAGAGCGTGTGTAAGCGCGCTCAACCGTCTCAGGTAAGAGTCAGGGCGGAAAACAACCAGTGCCATGGAAACTAGATAATACTAAGGGAGACCAGATAAGCCCCATGGTAAAGTTCTCTCGGTGACTGGTCTGGGTTGATCACATAGAGGGGGGGGGGGGTTGCCTGTATGCTGGGCAGACTCGGAGAGAACCACTCCTCAATGATGAGTCGACGAGTTGACTGTGTAAGTGCCCAGGAGCAGGTCTGGAAAGTCTGTTAGAGTTGTGGATAGTATCTGCATCTCGACTGAAACCAAGAGCCAGCTGAGTGGATGGTATCAGGAGGAGAAGTATGATGGATTGCAGATCCCTGGGATGGGTTTCCCCAAGTTCTTCTCGTCAGCCAGTCCTCCCCCCTGCCCGGTTGGGACTTGGTTTCTAGGCGCATTGTAGTGTTCTGCTTAGGGGTTAAGCGGTCCCAACTTCGAGTTAGCCTGATCCAATGCGTCTGGAGGGAGCGTGGTCTCTCTCTGGCAGGATTAGACTTACTCCTGTCGGCGCGGTGATCTGTCGACCGCTGTATGGTGGAAAGCGACTATAAGACTTAATCTACAAACTCCAGAACTTCTTGAACTTATTTTGTACAATATGCGAGGTATATGGTGAACTAACCCGATACAAAACAGTAAACTTTAGTGCATATTAGAGTAAAACAGCAGAGCACATCAAGAAGAGACAGTTGACATTGTAGTGGAAATAAGGTTGGAGGGGCAAGACAGCTGACGAAGACCAGTGAGTAGTGTTTTCTCCTTATGAAGGTCCTTTGTTCTACAGGGAGTTATACCGACATTTTATTAAAAGAATGAGTTTCCAAAAATTGTTTCGTCTGCCGTTAAGGCTCGGCTTCACTCACCATGTTTGTTTAATTTTCGTAAATTCTATTAGCTCTGTGTTGCAGTACAGACATCACGGGTATGTGTTACAGAGCCGTATACAGCACGAGGTAGATGCAGCGTTTGAGGTACGGAATCAGACAGGCGATAAGAACATAGACTATATAGTAATACAGACATGAAATGACGTGGTGGTTCATTTGACACGGGCGAACTTCACCGCTTATTGGCTACCCGAGTTTGTTAATACAAGTCCCGTGTCTGTTTGGTTTATGCATGTTATGGCATCTTTCCCCTTAGCTTGTCTGCCGGCTAGCAGGGCAGCCGCCTCACGCTGATAGGCGCATCCGCCATGTTGCTGGACAGGGAAGCCATTTTGCTGGCGTGTGCGACTGAGTTCCCTGTCCTACTGGCTATTTCACTTCTGTATTCCTAAATATTCTGTGATAAGAGATAGACTGGCTCGTGCGTCTCAACAACTGTATCGCGGGGCGCGAAAACGGCGTGCAGTGTTTCAGATGTTGGCTTTTATCTGTTGGACTTTAAGCAGTAACCCTACTTTTTATTAACGGAAAATGCTTAGGAATGTCTAGCACATGTTTTTCTGTTTTTGTTTTACGATTCATGTTGGTAAGTTTTACGTGGCAGCAGTCTGAAAAAAAAAAAATATATTTCTTTATAGCCATTTTGAGATGCCCCAAAACCATGTTTCTAAACATGATACCTAGCAAACGAAAATAGAGAAGCATAGTTTTAAATGTGTTTTCTTTTCGTAGATAAAGATATAGAACACAGGTTTTGTAGTGTTTCCTAAAAAAAATTTTCTCCTAATACGCTGCAACTGTGTTCATCCGCCTCTGTATAGGGCTCTTAAGGGCGCAGATCACCTCAGTTTTCAGTTTTCAACGTCTTTATTTATTTTTATATTTGTACCAGATATTTTTTTCTTATTTTAGACATAAATTGTGATTAAATCTTCCTCTTAGGAAACTTTTGTATCTCTCATAGTTTTTACGTAATGAGTCGTAAACGTCAAAATTTGCACTTTACAGTTTTAAGTACGCCACTAAAACCAACTGACATACTATACCGACAAAATTAAAGTGTATAACAATGTTGTAGGCTATGATTTGACATACATAAAAACAAAAGATAACATACTTTTGTATTTAATATAAATATGCTGAATTTTGAAACAAAAATTAAAAAAATATATCAAAAATGTTTTATAAACACAAAAAAATATATTTTTTTTATTTTTATATATGTCAAATCATAGCCTACAACGTTTTTATATAGTGTGAATTTTTCAGTTTGGTATATCAATTGGTTTTAGTGGCGTATTTAAAACCGTAAAGTTCAAATTTAGAAGTTTACGACTCATTACGCAAAAACTATGAGAGATACAAAAATTTCCTAAGAGGAAGATTTAATCACAATTCATATATAAAATAAGAAAAAAACATATGGTACAAATATAAAAATAAAAAAAAAGACGTCGAAAACTGAGGTGAACCCGCTCCCGTAACGGATAATTACTGCGCAATCTGTGTAGCCATTTTTATATTCATAATTTTCTGTACAGATTGGGGCATAAATAAATGTTAACAGCTCAATCGTGATAACTATATTGTAGTGCGAAGCACATCGAATTTGCTGCATAATCGCAAATATAACATTTTTCTCTCTTCTCACTCCGAATTTTAAAAAAATACACACACACATATAAATGCGAAAAATAATAAAATTCAATTTTATGACTGGTGCCGAGGGCTAAACACTCGTCATGTTTCCAGCAACATAAAAATTCTTAATCTGACTAGAGGAAATTTTTGGCGTGCGCTGTAAAGGGCCGTGTGATGCCCGCGGGAATGATGTAGGAACGATAAAATGCTCGTGCACAAGATATGGAGTGCTTACACAGTTATGTGGGTAGAGCCACCCGGAGTGGTGCGAGACATTTATCACCAGCGTGAAACGTCACGAAGGCTGAAGCTGTGGAGGAATGCTTGAAATGAAAGTCGTCGGCCATAAAAATGTAATGGACCAGGCTCCCTTCCTTGACATTCGACAAGAAGAGGCGTAGTTGGAACTAGTGGCGTAGCCAGGATATGTGAAGGAGGGGTCAACCTGAGAACAATATAACAAACACTGACCACCCATTTAAAGTGGGAGGAGGGTGAAATTTTGAATTTATAGGTGCAAAATAAAGCTATTTCAGTAGTTTTTCGCAACGAAACATTGAATAGGATTATACTGGTCATAATATTTTAACTCTTTTAATATGTTTTTTTTTGTTTCGTGGTTAATTTAGGAGGAGGGGGGTTAGAACCACCCTCCCCCTTGTTCTGACTACGCCACTGGGGAAACGCTATCCTCTTCCTCACTTCGCTAGTTCGTGGCCGGCGATATTTCCTTCCCGCCATTACTCTTGTTGGAATTCTGCGATGGTTTCAGTGTATTTATTTCTCGACTAACTTTACAGCGTTGACACATTTGTTTGTTTACCCGCAAATATTGTATCAGTGCCAGATTTACTGCAAATCAAGCGAGAAGAGGGACGTAAAACACGTTTAGCTTATTGTTGAGACACAAAATGTATTGGATACAGTAAAGAAACTAAAACGTGGATCAAAGTAACAAATTCACACAGCAATTTATATAATGTAAAAATACTCATATGTTTGGTGAATTCCAAGTTCATATTAACCACGTTGTCTTAGCGTAAGCACAGAATTAAGAAGGCTCCACCGTTGTTTTGTAATACGCAGTATTTATGCTGACTTTTTAACCGTAACGTCGTGAGATAAGAAATTGTTTGACTGATTACTGCCTAAATATACGTTAAAATTTCAAATTCTATGCATGTACTGTAGCACAAGATAAATATAATTCGTGATACAATCGCAAATTTCACATTTTTCTTCTCAGAATAAAGAAAAAAGTAAAAAAAAATTTATCCCCTTAAGTGGAGATTATATAATTTTATTAGTAGAATGTCTGTATCAAAGTTCAACGCACATTTATATCTAAGTTTAGTTTACATCCTGTTAGCACATTTTGAAGTATAGCAGTCTGGAGAGGCCGTTTTTAGCCATGTTGGAGTGCTTCGATACAGTGTTTTTAATTAGCACGGTGATTTAACAGTGACAGTCTGTCTTTGCCCGATGTGTGTTTCCTTTTCGTACATTGGCACAATGGGCACATGTGAAAAAGTTTCGAAAAAAAAATAGTTATTGGAGTAACAGTATCCAGAAAATTGACAGTTGACGTTTAATTATTTTCAAACATAAAATAATTTTATAGGCTACATTAAGCAAACAAAGTTAAAAAAAAAGTGTTAGAACAGTATAGGACCTAGTAGTTTCTGATTTCATTGAAAGAAGGGTAACATTATTCACACTATGTATATCCACTTGACGGACAAAGTGTTAACACACTTTTGGATTACTTCCAAAGAAGCTAACTCTCAATGAAAAATTAACACACTCCGTGCTGACTCATCCAGTATATCAGTACAGTACTCTTTAAACCGAACACTCGTTTAAATTCCAGAACAACTTGTGTACTGAGTTCATAATTCAAGAAATATCCTTATGACAGCGAGATATTAATGTCCACCACAAAAATTGTTCTTACGTTAGGCAAAGTCTGGTCATTTTACGGGTGTTTTGCCAATTTGGCTCCATTTCATTCAAGCAGAAGGTTGGTTCAGGTTTACATAACTTTCGGGAGACGCCAAGAATATGAATAGCCTTGGAACACCCTTTAAAATTTGTTTGCGCTACTGCTGCAGGCTTTTTTATTTACGACAACCATTTCTTTATTTTAGGCAGCTGCTGAAGGGAACTGTACATAAAAATTGTTTATAATAACGCCCCCTCTGGAATGAACTATTCTAAACTGAGAAATTCCAGATTCCTTAAAACTTTCTGTAACTATTTCATCAGCTTGGTAGCTTTGGCCAATACGAAAACAAATCAACAGTAAAAATTACACATCTGTCGAGATCAGGACAATGGGTTTTACGAAGCTATTCCACGTGTTAACATTGTGTCAATGTATGCAAATAAAACGCTCTTCAGACTAGGACGGAATTCATTGTTAAGCCACCGTGCTCATTAAAAACATTGCTTCTAAGTCCTCCAACATAGCTGAAATCGGCATTTTCAGACTGCCGTGCGACTAAAAATGTACTAACCGAACATATAATATAAAATATTTGCCCGAAATAACAATCGAAGTGTATATTGATTGTACCGTACTCAAATGTTTACTTCTGATATTACAATTTTTTACATTCTAACTCTAGAAAATATGGCCTTCAAAATTGTTCACTTTTCCACGGACCACTATAAGAATTTTCTCTGTGAAATAATTTTCTAGTCTTGTTTTGGAATGTAATGGTTGGAAACAGGAGGTTTAGGTGTTTCTCCAATTGGAGCTGGGGCCGCTGTTGGTGCAGTGGCAAGAACAATCGCCTCTCACCAAGGTCATCCAGGTTCGATTCCCTGCGGGGTCGGTCTCGGATATTTCGCACGTGGAAATTGTGCCGGGCGATGCAGCTGGTCGGCGGGTTTTCTCGGGGATCTCCAATTTCCTCCACCCCTTTATTCCGGCGCTGCTCCATACATCATACCACCCCTCACCAGCGCTAAATACCTAGATGTTAAGTGCTAACCAAAATCCCTTCACTTAACTCCTATTTGGACCTGGTCCAGAAGACGAAGCTTTTGTGTGTTTCTTGTGACTTTTACTGGAGCGGCGAAGGTAGTGGTAGAGTAGACGAGGCGACGCCGATAAATAACGGCAGTAAGGAGAAGTTGTATCGCGTCTCATCAGTGGCTCGGGGTGGAGGGGTAGGGGTGTACTATTTCTGCCGTCCACCCCCTCCACACGGGGCGCGGTGGCCACCCCGCGGTCGCGTGCCGGCGGGACCTGCGCACTCCAGCGAGTACCGTATAGCCAGTTGTCAGGTCTGGGTGTGTGGATACAGCCCGGGGTCGTGTCTCCTCGTGGTATATATCCCGGCCAGACGAGTACACTAGCCCGCCGCTGAGACTACCAGCAGGACGTCCCGCCTGTCCCTACAACTCCCGACACACAAGACCTTCACCCACACCTGCAGCCATGGTGAGTACTTACAACTACCTTCTCCCGTACTTGCCAGTCATGTCGTCGTCCGAGTCCCTACAACCGCACTTCTGATATAAAGTGCACCACATCACTAGCGTGCGCAGAGTTATGATTTGGGGTGGTAACCCTTTCAAGAGGGCGCACCCTGTTCCGAAAGGTGCTGTAAGAACATAGCCTTCCCCCAAGGAAACAAATTAATTTTAGACCAGTCTCTTGGTAAAATTCAAGTCCCCGGTGTGTCCAACGAGGACTGGCTGAAGTTCTTCTAGTCTCAACTGAACAATTTGAAATTTTTTAAACTTATAATATACTACTGGCTTGCCTTCTCCACCTAATTATAACTAGTTTAAAAGACTGCCTCATTAATATTTTTGCCAGATTGGTTTATGCTAGCCCAATATAACAGGATAATGCTGCAAAACATTGTGCACGCCTATGCACCGTATGAATGCACAGCGGTGTTTCGCAACACCCGGTCATTATACGATTCACAATGTCACTGGTGGCGTCTGGTGTTAGGACCGGTCTCCTTTCGGCTCAAGAGACTCTCAGTTGTTGTTTGTTTTTCCAAACGTGATACTGCCTTAGAGACGTTCAGGCGTAACCCCATGGTTGGTATCATCAGTTTTTAGACAATCAGCTCATACTTTCAGTTCCTCTCGCAATGAGCAGATATGATGGTGCAACTATAGTCTTCTTTCAGTAGGGTAAAACTTGCATGTCTCATCCTCTTCCCTAATCCCCGCAGCGAGCTGTGTCCGATTCCTAAAAGGGTAGACCCAGATCTTAGTATGTGAGGAATGTGGCAGAAGTTGCGTTGTATTACAGTTTTCTCGGAATACTCCCGTTCACTCCGCCATTCGCATTCTGTCGCTTCTCAGTCGTAGGGCTTCATTTCTTGTCTCTCAGTGGCGTAATGTCCCGCCCTCGGGCGCTCTCCTCGTACGATATTTATCTATCATGTCTCCTTTGTAAGATTAAACAACCCCGTGAAACGCACCGGCACAAACTAACTGGAAATATAATAAACATTGCCAACATTTCATTTTATCAACTGCGTATTTCCCTCTTTTTAACTTCATAAACCTGCCGCAGTCATATTTAGCAGAGCGTATATACCTTAACCGCTTCTGAAACTAGGATTGTAAACACTGTGAAGTGCGAAACCGTATTCGGAGTTGCTATGAATTGAAGCATTCACAAATAAACATAAACATTTAGACTGGCCATCTCTGCGCAAACTTAGGATTGTCCGTGAACTGAATCAAGGGAAAGTATTTCCGTCAAATTACTTAAACGCTTGTAAAAATGTATTCCCCTTATAGTGTTTTCATCTCTAATAGTATAATTAGTTTTTAGTACTTGCTTGGCCACATTTTGGCATTATCATCCCAAACAACGATATTACTTGTGCGAACTTGCTTTTCCACCTGTTCAGTTCTCATCCCAGGCAAAGGTAGGCCGGGGTGGACGAATGGTCAGACCATTCGCCTCCCAAATAGGTCATCCGGGTTCGATTCCCGGCGGGGTCAGTCCCCGGATTTTCGCATGTGGGAATCGTGCCGGACAATGCCGCTAGTCAGCGGGTTTTCTCGGGGACCTTCCGTTTCCTCCACCCATTCATTCCGGCGCTGCTCCACACTTACCACATGTCACCCCTTACTAGCGCTGAAGACCTCGACGTTGAGCGCAGACCAAAATCTCTCACTTACTCATCCGACGCAGTGTTGACCTAGTCTACGTGGTAATGCTATCTTTGAGGATTTCCGCCAACTAATTTCCATGTTTCCATCCAGGAAGCTGATGTTTTCTATGACGAAAAGTGCTGCCACTTAAGAATTTTCACCACGGACCGTGTTATCATGTAATTTTGAGGATGCAAAGTAGAATTTTTCTTAGTGGTCCCGTTACCTTAGGGTTGTCATCCCAGGGTGGTTATGAAGTGAATAGATATTGGTCAGTGCTCGACATAGAGGTCTTTAGCGGTGGTGAGGGGTGATGATATTACCTTTGAGGAACTACGACCGTAACCTACCAACATTCCGTACGGTATATAATAATGTTTACTCAAGACGTTAAATGACATTTACTTAGGTCATCCTATCCAGAACACTGATACTTTAGTTGGGGATGTTAGGTACAGTTTTGTTTAGTTGCACCTTCTCTACTCCATAGTTTTCTCAATCACGAGTATAGGTCAAAAGTGAGGCCTGTGACATCTTGTCGAAAGCGAGTAATTAGATATGTAATAATTAACTTAAATTGGCAAAGAGGGTGTAACCGACGATGGCATACATAAAGAGCCGTCTCAACATTTGCTTGGAGTGGTTTTGGAAAACCAGTGATAACGGAAATCAGGATGGTCATACCGGGAATTGAACCCGCATCCTCCCGAATGCCAACCCAGTGTTTTACCACTGTTCCACCTTTGCTCGATAATCCTCGTTAACGTCGACAATACTATATGTTAGGATATTACTAGTAATTAAATTTACATTCCCCCATCGCTTTTCGTTTCCATCACCGACGTGTTTGGCAGGCTCAATAATGTACTCTTACGTAGTCAATATTATTCCCTCGTTCTCTTCTTTTATTAAGCATGACAATAATGACAATGAAAAACCACAAAGTATTTTAAAGTTTGTAAATTAGTGATCTCTTGAAAGTAATTTATGTATTTGGTTTTGCTTCTTTAGTAATTATATTAATTAATTATATTCTTAATTTAAAATGTGAAATTATTTTTGAGTGGTGTTGTTACTGTTCTGAAATGTTAAGTACATCAACGCCGTAAAGCTCCATTTTAATGGAAAAAAAAGTCTGTCTGGTAAAAATAATATGTCATGCGATTTATTCAATTTGAACAATGTTTAACAAATATATGGACAAATCTTTTAAACTGCATCTTGCCTACAGCAGTTACGCGTGTTTTAGGCAGAGGGGCGATAGGAAATAACTATTACACGAACTTTATGTCGGATTTACAGTAGCGCGATGGACGCGACGCTAAGTGCGTGACGCGAATTAAATAACTTGTCAGCCAATCAGCGTCAAGGCTTCTGTTACGTCACCTTGAGAAAAGATCGTTAGCACGACGCGAATTACGAATAGAATGTATTTTTATTTTATTCGCGTTGCGGACGTGACAACACTGAAAACCTAATTTAATTTTGGGCCCAAATGTTGGTGAAACTGTTAAGTTGGTATAGTAAATTACATTTACTTATTTTATGAGAGATTTTTGTTTGTTATTATAAGCAAATTTTAACAATTTTAAGAAAACGTGCAATTGTAACTTTATTTTCACATATAGGAGTGTCAGTGGGTATCTCAAATATGTAACAAATAAACGAAAAAAAAAAAACTGAAATATAGATAACATATATGGCTGCTGTACTAGAGGTTAATATGTGATGGCAATGAACTGTTTTAGTATTTGACGTGCGGCAGACAAACTAGTCATCACAATAAGAACAATTTTAGTGTCGCATCGCGCACTTCGCGTCGCGTCTGTCGCAACACTGTAAGTTCAGCATCAGGCACAAACTTGGTATTGGCGTATATTGTTCGCGTGCCACGTCTGGGCAGTTGGTTTTCCGGGGAAGCCTGTATGAGGTGGGAAGTGGTTGCGCGTGCACATTAGCCCCATTTGTCGTGATGTTTGAACGATTCTTGCTATGGGTTCGTATTTAAACACAATATTTGTTGGACATATGCCATTACGGGTGAAGGTTGGCGTATTGCAGAAAAACCCGCAATAAAAAAAAACAGTATAGTATATGGCTACAGTCCTTTCAGGATTATCTGTATGTTTTATGTATGTTGACTACACAGCTTACTGGATTTACTTCCTTTGTTCTTTGTGCTATTGTGGGTTTTCCTGCAATACGACAAAATTCGCCCGTAATGGCGTATGTCCGAAAAAAAAAAACTATTCTGTTTATAAGCCACTTTGTCGTTCAGAGCAAAAACATGATCAGACATCGCGCAGAGTCTGCATGCACTATGGAACCCGGGATTAGACACTCCAGATGTAATATATAGCTACTCATGGTCGAGAGAGGATTTTGAGCCAGTGTTCCTATGCACACGCTGCCAACAATATCTGCTTTATCAATTGCGAAAGCCGCATATAAATCTGCGCGATACATTGGTAAACCCCGAGATCAGTTTCGCGGATTCGGAATCATAACTAAGAGAAGCCGAACGAAACAGAAACAACGGCGGGTAAAATTAAGAACGTGGAAAATTCGAATTTATGTTTGGAGCCAAGATTTGGACCATAATACACAAGAAGCTATCTGCAGACCCAATCATGTGTTTTAGCTGTGTCAGCGAGCAGCCAATGAGCAGTAAGTTCTGCTTGAGTTCACAGGTATTCTTACAGGCTTGCTTACAGGTCAGCAAACCAGCGAATTTTTCAGGTCTCTAACAAAAGTATATAGATTCTACTGATTGTCGTACAAAAGGGAAGAATTCCTGTAACTGATATACGTATTTACACTTTGCAGCAGTCAAGAATGATTTATTTTGTACCAATTATTAGAGAACCGGAAATTTCGCGATTTCATTTGCAAAGACATTAGATTAAAAAATTCTGTACTCGTACTATACTTTCGAAATTGGGTCACACCATTACTTGATGATTGTGAACCAATAGCTGACCTGCATTAAAACACTCGCTGACTCCCATGTTAACTTGTCAGATGTACAACTATGGCTACTCACTGGAACAGCAGCCAATGTACACAGAGTGTACACAGGACTGTGCAGTCTAGCCGGCTGGTCGTTGAACCTGCAAAATTTTCGGGTCCCTATCAATTGGTTTAGAATCTCCCTGTGTTACACTGAGTGAGTGAGTGAGTGAGTGAGTGAGTGAGAGATTTTGGTCAGCGTTCAACATCTAGGATCTTGACGTTGGTGAGGAGGGGTGATATGCGAGTGTGGAGCAGCGTCGGAATGAACGGGCGGGGAATACGGGATGTTACACCGAGACATAAGTGGTTGAACTCTTTACATTTTGGTATCATCAGTTCTTTTTGACGTAATAATTATCCTTAATTCCAACCAATATTGCGGGTAATCGAGCAAGATACAGTACGGTAAATATTTTGTGTGCATTTGTGATGACGTGGGTTTGGTTTCCTGTAGGGCCATCATGATTTCGTCCTTTTTTCGTGGTTTACAAAAATTGATTCACGCAATTGCTGAATTTTTTATTTCCTAAGAGCCATGGCATATTATATACCCAATAATCTCAAACTGTGCTGTATACTTTCGTTCCCTGTGATCGACGCGACTATACGAAATAAAAATAATAAATAATTTGTGGGTGTATTATCCGTCATACTGCAGCGACTGACTTTGTTTGTTTGAGCAGCTAGTTCTATGATGGTGTTCGTTTTTTAAAGCCACGAGAGTAGGGTGGTTAGGTTGATATTTCAACTTGAGGCGTGGAAGTAATGAACCGAGTAAAGTTTACACGTGTCAAAGAAGCCACTAGGACAGGTTCTCACTATACTCATCGCTTACTATGTTCTCGTGTTCTCGGGCAGGGTAATCAGCTGATATTAGCAGAGTAATGTCGCTATTTGGCACGAAAAAAACTGTAAACAGTACACATAAAACCACAACGAAGATAAATAGAATGTACTGTGTTCAGAACATGATAGATGGTATGGTAAGTGGGCTTTACATCTCGTCAACAGCGAGGTCATCTCTAACAGGAGCTGGGAGAGGAGCCAGCCATGGCCTTTGTTAACAGCCCTATACAGCAGGTGATAGATGCCAGTCTGAGTTACGGAAACACAGGCGATAAGGTCTAGAACGGCTCGTGCTTCAACAACCGTGTCGCCTTTATGCGCGGAGCACGAAAACGATGTGCATTGTTTCAGACGTTGGCTTTTTCATGTAGGACTTTAAGCGGCGACCCTTATATTTTATATCTGGAATGTGCGAAGTGAAGTCCAGCACGCGCTTCTCTATGTTTGTTTTACGATTCCGGTTAGTATTTTTTACCTGGCAGCAGTCTGAAAAAGCCGTTTTTGGCCATTTTTAGGTGCCCCAGAAGTAGGTTTCTAAGAATGATATCTAAAAACCAAAACTAGAGAAGCATGGTTTTAAATGTGTTTTCTTTCCGTAGATAAAGATATCGGACGCACATTTAGTGATGTCTCTTAAAAATACTGTCTCCTAACACGTTGCAACAACAGCTGTAAAGGACGCTTAAGAGGGCTTGGTACATAATTCAACGCAAAAAACATTAATCTATAACCGTAGGTTTGTTGAAACCAATTTGCGAAAATTAAACAATAGCAATCCTAGACAATAGTTTTAACCCACGTTTTAAAAACAATTTTTCTGGTGCTACGAACTTCTGAGGTACAATCTCTGACGCCGGAACCTCGTGTGTTTAACTGCAGTGCAAGAGATCACGCGTAACAAATTAGTAATTTTGGTTGAATATTTACTCATAAAGCTGGCAAATACCATTGCCTAGGATTGTCATTGAGTATTTTTATCCATATTGGCTTCGAAAAAAGCACAGAAACCAATTGATGTTTTCAGCGTTTATTTATCTACTACGCACTCTTAAGGAACCATCGTATCATTCGCTACATCTAAAACGCTGCAGCATTTTATCTTAATTCTGGTTGTTGACAAAACCAGGTCACATCACTGATATATCCTACCCTACTCCAGCTCGTGAGTTATTACTTTAACAATATTATAACTCATTCATATTAATACATCTGTTCATTCAGTAACGTTGGCAAAGTCGACAATGGCAACGAAAGTTATGGGCGAACTGCTTCATTTCTTTACAGCGCCGTTGCGAGTAGGTTACTTGTGATAGAATAATAATGGCATTTCTTGAATAGTAAAAAAAAAAAAAAACTCTTAAAGTACATCTATGTGTGTAGCAGTTCATTTGTTATTTATTGCCAACAACGATTTACTACAGAATTTAGCTCGTAATAGCTTGTTCGTCTGTGGTAATATACATTTATAAGCAAGAAAATATATGTTTACATGGCTTAGAAACGTGTTGGACATCCAAGTGTACCCGGCAGGAGGAAGTGCCACTGAAGCTCAGAAACCAGATTTCGTATTTAATTTAAGTAACGAACCTTCTATGACCAATGACTTTCCTTACAGAACTTCGGTTCTCCCACAATTACATCTCATCCTTGTTCCATCTTTATCTCACACATAAATCACATTGGCGTTAATACCTTAGCTGTAATAGCACCGTAAAAATATATCAATTTCACATTCAGCAGCGAGATTTATCCATTTGACATGTGCGTTATTATTGAATGTTGTTTCATGTATGTGTTCTTTTTTATTATTATGCTGATGATTTGTGTATACTTGTATTGTTTATATTAATAACCTCTCATTTATTGCAGTGTTTTAAAATAGATAACAGCTGCAGGAAATACAAAGAGTTATATTAAATGTTAAGTGTTTCGGGTTTGTGAATGTTGAGTAACCAAACAACGTCAGACAAAACTATTTGTAATATTGCATAAGTGCATCACAAAAATATGTTATGCGTGACCGATGTCATTCACGATAAATTTTTTCAGATTGGTGCGTACATTTTGAAACCGTGACGAAACAGGTTCGCCGAATCGAGCCAATTGTGAAGAGCTTATTGTAGTTGTATAAATAGTTTCGGAACACATTTAAAGGTTTTTTTGTACAGCAATTTCAAATATTATTTTTTGTTCTAGTAAAGGGCTGGAAATTAATGTATGCAGTCGATTACACGTAGCTGACTAAATAGTTAATAAGTTTGTCTCATAGAGTTAATAAGTTTGTCTCATAGAGTCTATGCATTCATTTATTAAGAAGAGACGTTCCTTATTCACCCAGAATTTTTAGTACAATTTGTGTACCGCACATCTTTTGATATAGGTCACTTATCGGGTATGCAATTGAAAAAATATTAATAACAATAAACGACTCTTAATAATCCATCCTGTCAACTTTCAACTGTTCTCTTAACCCCTCCGTAAAACGAATAAAATTAAATACTGCGCAAGCTCATGCGTTACACCGAATACAGTTTAAAACATTTTAATTCCACGCCAACATTTTAAAATAAACTCCGTGGTGCATCCAATGTTGTACCGCTATAATGTTTTGCTCTCGATTTACCACTTTCAAGCTAATTTTTTTGGCGTTCAATCTTTTTTCTATACCGGGTCCCGTAATTGTAATTTTCTGTTTCAGTCATTGATTTCATTCTTTCAAACTTAAGTAAAAATGTTTTGGAAACCTTTAAATACTAAGCGCCACAAAACTGCTGCCCATTAATTTAAACAGATTGGGTTTGAAGAGGGCAGCTAGACGAAACAAAATTTTACTCGTTTTGGTCTAAACTTCGGCAAGGAAATTATTAACGCGTTCAATTGTATACAGGATGTTTGGAAATTATGGATACAAACAAAAGGTGTGTGTCGAGGACGATGAAACAAGCAAATAATGCTAGTAAACATAGTTCCGTAAACCAATGGTTTTCCCAATACGACACATTACATGTTATGACAGGAACGCTATAATACCAGTGTTCTCGAGGATCAAAACGTCATAATGCTGCACATGTGGACGAAGACAATACAATAAGTATTGCGAAATGGGCGCCGTTCATGTGAAGGCAGGCTTCAGCATGTCTTCGCATCGATGCCCGTACACGTTCACAAATTCCAGATGTGTTTCGAATGCAGTGGCCTCTTTAAAAGAGTTACGCTACAATTGCAGACATTGATAGGCCCAATCCAGCATCTTATTCAATGATTGCACTGGTGTTTCCTGCCATCGTGTTTCATCTGCTTTGGTGGGGATACAAGGGTGGAAAATAAGGGGGCAGTTACAGACAAGTAATTCGTTTATGTAGTAATATAATTTAAACATAGTTCTTGAACCAGATACGAACAGTTTTTACTGGTAAAATTGCCTTCCTAAACTTTAAGTAGGCTACTCCATATGTTCCTTTCAATTTCATTAATGTTGTAGCATCCAACACTGCCGTCTAAGGTAATTAAAGTCGTGAATATGTAGTTCACTGAAGTCCGTTAGCAATATTGTTGCGTGAATTATTATATAATAATAAAGGAAGCAACGTGATCATTTAGTCGTCAAAATCGCCCATTCTAGCAAGGGCTGTGAATGTTTCGAGAGAGCAGAGTTTAACTCCGTACTAAAAGCCGTTATTGATGTCGGGTTGTATGTGCTTCTATTCAAGCGGCAAGGTAAATTTAGATGAACAGTAAACACACTTACACGTATTTATCTTCTTGATAAACAGTTAAACGTGTCAGTGGCTACTTTGGCAGACGAAACAAATTACGGCTTCATCATCCCAACTTTTTCTACAGCTCAAGACAGTACATTTCGCTTTTGAACACGAACATATTTATATTTTGTTTGTGTTAGCATAACGTTGTTTTTGTATGAACTGAATGTGAAAATTTATTAATGTATAAAATAAAATATTTAAATTTTTTAAATTTTCTGGAAGGAGTAAAATTATGTTTTACAAAATAAGTTATTCTTCTTTAAAAAGGCCGGCATAAACATACATACATCTGTTAAAATAAACGAAACTCTCATGCTCGCTAAACAAACACTTCAATTAAGGTACTTTTATTGTGTTCAAGAAACTGAATTCACAACAACCGCAATCAATTTACTAACAGGCACATCATTACTTAACAATTGCTGTCGTGAAGCAAATTTCAAATAATTTAATATCCATATTTAACTCGACAAGAACTTCGTCCGACAGTAAATGGCTAAAAATCAACAGTACGCGTTTGTTTAAATTTACGAGTTACTTAATTTTTAATTTCCAAACAAACTTATATAAATATGTCTTTCAAAAACTAAACCTTGTTTAGATGTTGACTCTATTTTCTAAATTTTTAAACAGTAAAGCAATTTGTAATGCCGTCATATTTCATGTTAAAATATTTCAATAAGATAAATATTTTCCAACAGCTTAAAATAATAAAATAACACTACTTTCAACAGAATGCTAGTATTATTTGTTAGTTTAATACCTTGCTGCGTTTTTCGTCAAAATTTAAGCAGAAAGCTGTGAAACATTTTGCCCTAAAAATAAATGTATTTTAAAAGGTGCCGGATCTCTTCGTATTACATAATTTTCTTTTAAATAATTGTTCTTGAAATTTGAATGGAAAGAAACTTAGCGTTAATATTATAATTATGTGTTGTAATTAGTTTTACGTTACCGATTCGTTACCTTTAATTAATTTTCTGTTTCTTGCTGAATTAGCTACAAGTAAAATATTAAATATCCTAATACCTGCACTGTAAATTACATAAAACTTGTAACCAGCCGAGTGTTTGGTGCAGCTTTCCGCGCCTGTTCACCCCCAACCCGCAACGCATTGCTGTTGTACGCAATGCATACTTTCATTGTATTTCTGGGCAGAATTTGGCGGAAGACTAAGAAAATAAACATTCCTTATTCCATTCTAATGAGATTTCACGCGGTATTGAACACTCTTAATGGTTTTGCCTACTCCAGGGGCTTGACGGGAGCCAAGATATGGAATTACATTTTAAATTACACCAGACGGAGTTCAGTAAGCCCTACATGTCGAATCTACTCATATGCCACCTGCGACTATTTTGCTCATCTCACTGTGGCCCACACTTATGTTTTATATTTTAGGCAGTTTTTCAATACCCTGAAATTATGATGAATAAAGTATTTTCATAACCAAGAACCTCTCGAAAACACCAACTCAAATTTTTTTCCCTCATAATTTTGTCCCTGTAGCAATATTTACTCATATTATTGCAAGAACTGGTTTTTTTCGCTAGAAAGCGACATCGTGAAAAGTGACTGAGCCCCACAGAATACAATTTAAAATTAAAATACCTATCCTTCTCTCGCCGGTCTCCGAGGCAAGGCAGTGTCCTTAAAATCATTACCTGAAGGGAAATAAATGTTCCCTAACTGCATATAGTATACCAACGCAAAACACTCTTATGTTAGCTTAAAGGGAAGGGAATTAGTTCCATACGATATGTCAATAATAAAATCGAGGCAACTAATATACGTATATGTTTATTTTTTACACACCAACAATTTTCAAAATTGTTACGCAGTAACGTGTTTAAATCAACCAACATGCTGCGGGAACTTATGCAGGGCTTTCAAACCTGATAGATTTACAGTAAACAACATTTTCGAGAATTCAGTTTTCCCAGACGACAGCACTGATCGGTACAAAATTGCTCGAAACGAAGGCAAAGATGAACTGCATTAAGCTGCAATCAAAAACAATGAAAATTATTTTCAACTTAACGAACTGAAACCATGGGGAAATTACAGTATGGGTTATGATAAAACCAAGGTACTCAAATAATACGGGGTTATTTTTTTTTCCAACCTACGATCTGCTGTAATAAAAAATGGGAATGAATTAGGAAATTATTTTAATGTCACAAGAAACTTACATCTTCACACTGTTTTTCCATATAATTACCGCGCAGATTGAGGCATTTGTCGTACCGATGCACCAGCTTGCCGATACCCTCTGCAAAGAATGATGCCTCCTGCCTATTCAGCCACGTTCTAACAGTGTCCTGCAGTGCATCATGGGTGTTGAAGCGTCGTCCTCCAAGCCACTTGTTCAACGCGGGGAAAAGGTGGAAGTCACTCGGTGCCAAATCCGGGCTGTAAGGAGGGTATCGTTAAGCTGGGTGCATCGGTACGACAAATGCCTCAGTCTGCACGGTGATTATGTGGAACAATAGTGTAAAGATGTACGTTTCTTTTGACATTATAATAATTTCCTACTTCATTCCCGTTCTTTATTACAATTACAGCCGATCGGAGGTTGAACAAATAATATTAATGACAGTGAGATATATATATATACACACACACACACACACCGATTAGATGTTTACAGTTATTTAGGGATAAGCATTAAAATAAAATGTTATGCTATGCCACATCATCAAACGATTATACACTGCATGCATGTTTATATGTAATATGCTACGACGAAAATATGTACTGTGACGTTCCCCATTTGCTGTAGCAGAATAAAAAAAAAAAAATTTCACTGGCTGTTACTAATTCGTACTTTTGCATGTCTGTTTCAGGATGATGATGACCAGAAAATGCAAAGTAAGTACTCAAATAAATTACTTTTTCTTTCAGAATTTTAAGCATTGTAGTTATAGTACATTATAAAATAATTTCTGTCATAAAATCCTTGATAAATTTATTTCATCACATTCAAAGTGGCAGTTTATGACGAATATTTTCACCACGTTGTCATTATGCTGTACACACATTTTTATAGACTAGATTGTCAAAATTTCTCAGTAATATTATACCAGCATATCAATCAATATTTAACTTACAATATGAAAATTACGTTCTTCTGCAATTTCGTTCTGTATTTTTGTAACGCAATTAGAATTGAACTTTTTTTTTTTTTTTTTTACTCTGCCAGTAGACACAGTGCGGTGAAGTTTTTTCACTAGCACTTCAACACGCTTACGTGCCTCATAATGTATTTTGGCTCCTAGTTACTGTCTAACTTAGCCTAAAGTTGTTAGTAAACAATTTAAGTTCAAAGCCCCATATTTGCATGTAAATTTAAAGATAATTTTTTGGTCATTCTAACAGCGTGCTGCCTTCGATACTGTATCTCTACAGATATTTTTCTACGAACCAGGTTTTGTGTGTGTGTCTATACATATTTTTAGACCTAAGAAATGACAAAATAAGACACTCTTGTAGGATAAATTTTCGCTCATAAAGTTAGTGAAATTAATCGATAAGATTCCCAGATGGAAAAAGTTACATCTGAAATTGGCCAGATCTGATCCAGAGTGTATATTGTCTATCCACGATACCAGATCTGGCCAATTTCTGATCTAGCCAGGTATGCTATTTTCATATGGGTTGGATTTCATAAGTTGTGTACATGAATTTCCAAATACCCGTAAATTATAATGGAAAAGTGCGTTATAATACTGTGTCCTGATATGCTTTGAAGCATTTGTTCTAAATTTTTATTTAATATAAACTTATAAATATTTCCGAATTTTTAAAACTTTTCCTCCGCGATTCATTAAAAACCATATGAATGTATAATTTGGTGTTTGATCAAAATAAATGAGAAATTTTTATTTAAAAAAACAGTAGTTATTGTTGCTATGTGAAGCGCTGCATAAAGCATTTATGTGTTGGTAGTCATGCGGAAAGCATTCCAGATGTTCGACACGACAAAGTCGGGCTTCATAGAGACACTGAAGATCAGCACCATCCTTAACACCATGGGTCAGCTGTTCGACGACAACGAACTGCAAGCCCTCATAGACGAGACTGACCCGGAAGGTATGTCAGAGCAGAGTTCTCGCAACAAGTCCGCTGTCACTTATATTAGGCTGTTCACAGCAAGTTACTACTTTTTAAGACCGTTTTGTTTCAAATATAATCGAGAAAAAAAAAACTTTTTTTTGTGGCGTCAGGTATACAGAATTTTTAAAATCCTTTGACATTTGTACATTGTGTTAATGGCTGCAATGCTTATTTTAAAAATGGCGGAAAGATATGAAAATTGGTTGTAGAGGATAAATAAGTCTTAAATTAAAAATAAATACAACCCCGGCTCACAGGATACTAAATTTCAAATCGATCAGACCAGTAGAATTGCTCACATTCACTTTAACAAAACCATAAAAAAGCTGATGATCTTCAAACGCCTGAACAGATTTCCTTGAATCATAGCTAAGAACACTCTCGATCAAGTCGCCTTTCAAACAAAAAAGACTAAATCAAAATCTGTTCATTCGTTTAGGAGCTACGATGCCACAGATAGACACGCCAAACTTACAACACCACTATTTTTGCGTTGGGGGTTAAAAAAGGACCCATAAATTCAAAAGTACTTTACCGTGTACAGCTCATGTCACTTGTTTACACATACGTCTTCAGATCAACAGGTCTTCACAATGTCATGAAATAAATAACACACTGCAATCTCTTACAATGTTTCCAGTTGCTTTTTTACTAACTAGATCTAAACAGTTTCGTGCCTAGGTATTTCACTGATGCTTTCTAACTCACTGGAGGCAATAAGCTGTATGGGCTACACTGGTACGGGAGGCAAGAACGATTCCGCTTTTATGCGCGGTGGCTCTCTGTGTTTACGTTAACCAAATTGCATAAGTATGGAATACGGGTTAATTTATTAAAGCTTTTGAAATAATATCTTAGGTACGGTTGCACCATTCTGTCCTAGATCTCGAGATCTGCTGGCATTAGCCCTCTACACGTCCCTGTAACTGGGATAGAGCAAATATTTAACCCAAGATTGCCGAAATAACCCTTGCGAATTCCAACTTATGAAACGAAAAATAATAAATATTATAATGAAATAACAACGAATTGAAATTTGTATCTATACTAAGGCATGTCAATAAAACTATTTTATTTGGTATATTTATGAGTTAAATGTAGTAACAAAAATAATATTATGAACATAGCGGTTCTGTAACGTCTCTCTTGTACTTAATTGTGTGTTCTGATGTTGATATTAAGGAGAGAGAAACTGTTGTCTCTTCGGGCGTCTTCGGCGGAAATAATGTTCTCGTTGTTTAAGCGGTCCGGGTTCGATTCCCGGCGGGGTCGGTCCCCGAATTTTCGCATGTGGGAATCGTGCCGGACTATGCTGTTGGTCGGCGGGTTTTCTCTGGGATCTTCCGTTTCCCCCGCTCTTTCATTCCGGTGCTGCTCCATACTAACCTCATGTCACCCCTCACCAGCGATAAAAACCTCGATGTTAAGCGCTGACCAAAATTTCTCACTCACTCGTTTAACGTGGGAGTTAAAACTTTGTTGTTAGATGTCCTTTTCCTATGGACATTTCAGCGATCATTATATTAATCTGTTGTGTCGAAAAGTCAAACAACATTATATAATTGTCGGTTCACGAATAACGTTTTATTTAAATTCAAATACAGCAGACTGGAAAAGGGCTATTTCAGGTATTTCAATGGGCACCAAAAATTTGTTTACATATTAACAGCAAATATCGTGAGACAACATAAGATAAAGAAACTACAATATTTTACCTTTGTTTAAGCGCAAGACGTGCTTCTAACGACTTGAGCTGGCAATGCTAGCAAAATTCTTATTTCTACTTGTGGTAACGTGAAATTTGTAACCAACATTTACAAACTAGCTTTCTCTAAGGTGTTGAGGCACGAAGCGAAGCCAATAATTTACACTTATTAATATGCCTCAACAAATACATTTGACAGTTCAGAAATGACAGTTGAATAATCTATGTTTGTTTATGGACATGTTTATGTCTTCCCCAGTAAAGTTTCAAATACGAACTACATCTCAACGATATTTTGTGATTTAATTAATTTTGCTAACGTGACCTCGATGTTGCTAATCTTAATCTCATATATTATACTGATATATAATAATATTAATAATCGTTGGCTGAATTGTATCAATTCACCTGCATTATTTTTCTATTAATAAAATTTGAACGCATTTGAAATTGTGGAATAACAGAAGTTCCTCTTTTCTTCCTCACACATTGTGGTGACCGCAGTATATTCGTCAACGTTATAAAATAATGTCCACATGTCTTAAATAATACTATGGAACATACTTAGTATGAGTATGCCTCGACATACAACCCCCGTGATAGCTTTGGAAACCTGACAGTAATGCAGTTTTTCGTCCTAATCGAAGTACAATGCTAGGACATTACTGCTGAAAGCACATGTGTCAAAATGCCGCCGTGACTGACACTTCTTCGACCAGGAGTGGATCCAGCTTTAGGTTTGGGGGTGAGTGAGGCATTCCTTAAAAATGTAGCTATGCTGACACCCCGAGTTAAAGAAGGGGGTTTCTGCAGACTCTACCTCGAAAACATTTAGTTTTTAAGATGCGAAATTGTGCTATTTAAGGCGTTTCCTAAACAAAAACATTTAATATACAACGTTAAAAATGTTTTATATTTAAAGGATAAACGATACATAAAAGTTCGAAATGAGAGCTCCCCCCCCCCCTGAACAGGTGGGAGGCGCCACGATTGGCGCAGTGGCTATAGTGCTCGCCTCCCACCAAGGCGATCCGGATTAGATTCCCGGCGGGATCGGTCTCCGGACTTAACACAGGTGAGGGGTGACATGAAGTGGGTATGGAGCGGCGCCGGAATGAAGGGGCGGGGGAAACGTGAGATCCCCGAGAAAACCGCCGACTAGCGGCATCGTTCGACACGATTCCCACATGCGAAAGTACGGGGACCGACCCCGCCGAGAATCGAGCCCTAATCGACTTTGTGGGAAGGAAGTGCTCTAGCTACTGCGGCACCTGAATGTAGTACATGAAATGACGTTTACCACTCGCGTCCAGTGACAGCAGAGTGCAGACAGCTGTCGTGTTTGTTGCAGGGACGGGCAAGGTGAACTTCGACGGCTTCTGCAAGATAGCGGCGCACTTCCTAGAGGAGGACGACGCCGAGGCCATGCAGGAGGAGTTGAAGGAGGCGTTCCGGCTTTACGACAGAGAAGGTGGGTCTCTGCGCTAAGAGTTACACTCGTGTTATAAACTGGCCTATTGGTCGTTTTACACGTGGGGGTTGCCAGGTGTGAGCACTTGAACTGAAACTTGTTAAGGTCATGCCAGGTAGGTTTGTCATTTTGGTGCAAACAATTCGAAACTTTTTTAACGGAATGCTTTGGAAAAATTCAAGGCTAAGATAAATCATACGATGCTCAATTACATGTATGCGTTTTGCAAAATAATGCTCCGTTCGTTTGCGAAAAAAAAAATATTTTGTTTGATTTTATTTATTTTCATAACAAAACTGGTTATGCTTTAGATGCAAAAATCTGGGGGGGGAAAACGTACGCGGTTTATTGCTACCAATAAAAAAAGGTTCAAATTATGATTTACTTGCGACAAAATAGTGTACGCTTTCATCAATTTAAAATTTGTGATACTTCGAAAAAGCATGTTCAAAATCATTAAAACTGCCGGACGTGACCTTGATAGGTTAATGTTAATAATGGGGATTTCTGCCAAAGGAAAGACGTGGATTTACTCTAAAATGTTTACCATTATAGGCTATCACAGGGCTGTACTAGGTGGGAGGAAGTAACTGATTACGTGTTTAATTTACGTTATGAGTCAACTGAACATTGGGTGACCTTTGGTCAGCTCAGACCTCACCAGTAGCTTTGAATATATATACAGTATATATATTCAAAGCCAGTAGGGATGCCGGAAGCTATCGATGGACGGTACGTTGTGGATCCCGACCCAAGAACATCCCGGGAGTTATGCTCGAGTTTTCAGTCGCATGCTATTTAGAAGCCGAGTGTTTTTTTTTTCAGGTCTTGGAGAAATAATTTTTCTCTTTTAATCTAAAAAACTGTAACCACGAACAAAAACAATCTCCATGTTTTGAAAACGAGCGCTCGGCTTCCAACTTGCATGCGACTGAAAACTCGAGCATAACCTCCCTGGTGAGGTGGTAACGGCTGGAATGCTTGAAGAACATAGACCCTGTTTCTCTCCGATACATTGCTGCACTTCAGTGCCGGTGGGGAGAATCGCTGAGGCCCTTATCTTGTGCAACTACTGACCGGATTGCACTGCCGTCGCCGCTAACTTGTTCTCCAGGCGAGGCTCTTACTAGTCATAACACTTGTAATTGACTGTAAAGTTTTAACCTGGTAGGAGAAGGAAGAGAGGAAAAGGGCACCTACTTCCCAAATCTGAAGTTTTTATCTGTAAAAAAACTCGTCAAACAGCGCCAGTTCCATCTTCGGCTGATGATTGCCGAATTGAATTATGGCAAGAAGGGAGTCTCTAGAGACCCATGAACAGCGAGAGAGAAGCCAGCACCATTTAACAATCTGTTATAAGGAATATGGTAAGCAATTAATCGTATGAGAATTAGGGTGATTCGATGTATGGTGAGCCAAAATGATGAGTTATGTGAAAGTGGTGAAGGCCAAGAATCCAATAATTTATTAACCTGCAAACGTCTTAATGAGTTACGTTGTGATGTGGGTTTGTTTAAAGCAACTGGTAGCGTTATTTTGGCTGCTAAACATTAGTAATGTGATATATGTAACACGAAACACAAGTTATGGTAGGAATAAATAAATAAACCGTAACAAATAGAATAAATTCCTTGGCGTGGTCATAAATATTTATGTCCGTGCTTCGTACATAAATATTTCTGATACATTTCCAAGCAAATTCTTGCGTTTTGTGATATGCACCTTAAATTTTAAGCAATCCTATGTATGACTGCGCTTGGGCTATATGTATTTTTTCTGACTTCCTGATTCCTGTAGTTAATTAACGCTGATGAGTAGGTAAATAAGAAGGTCTTATAAGTCCTCGAGGGGAAGATTATCACCAGCATCCTTACACTTAGAGGCGATGAGGAAAGAAGTGAGCAAGGGATTGTAGGCCTTAAAGCCCGCACAATCCCGGGCGTCCTAAGCGCGTTCGTTTTATTCTGATTATACGTTGAAAACGGTGACACTTTTAAATAATTACAAAAAGGAAAGTTGCTGGTAACATGTCTATTTCTCTATCGTCTGTGAAGATGCAAAACCTTGTATATCCCGTTTTTCATTGACGGCAGATTAATTCAGAATAATTGACATTTTTATAATGGCATGGTATTTTTAGAATGTAAATTCCACATTTGCCCATCGTGTCAATGTACGAAAAGAAAATATAGTTGAAAAGACAACGGAAAAGTAGTTTCAAAGCATCACGCCAATTAGAAAAATCATTTCGGAGCTCCTGAAAATTGCTGAAAACAGCGTTTTCGACTTGTATCTGAAAAAACACACAGGATTCGTGTGAAACTACTCTAGAACCCACGCAATGGACTTTGCTTCATACTTTTCACCAATATAAAGATGAAATCATCACTGATAGTGTCAGTCAAGCTAGCGATCTACAATACCACTGCACGCCGTTTCAGTGTCTTGCGCTAGAGGCAATACCGCACTAGATGAGCCAGTCAACGTCGCCCTTGGCACCGTGCCTCATACGTAGGCACTTTGTGGGGTTACTTTGTCCTACTGATATACTAGTTTTAGAGTCTTTTCGTGAATAGAGCAGAGAGTTTGAAAAAAAATTCATTTGATCCATATAATAAACTTTTGAAACAATCTTCTGCATAAATACAAAAATTCTTAGTGTAACAAAGTTAACCCCGAAGGCCAAAGTGGCCACGATTTAGGGTGACTGACGTCGCAACTTATTATAGAGAATAGGTGGTATTGGTATGGCAAGATGTATGATGATATTGTTAAATAATTGCGAGGGAGTACTTAATATGCGCGTGTGGTGTGCCGACAGGTAACGGTTACATCACAACAAGCACTCTGAAGGAGATCCTGGCGGCCTTAGACGACAAGCTGGGGCCAGAAGACCTGGACGGCATCATCGCTGAGATAGACACCGACGGCTCCGGAACTGTGGACTTCGACGGTCAGTTCCTCTCCCTCCAAACCCTCTTATCAGTGACACTTTATGGGCAAACTTTTGGCCAATGTGACTGTTGTCTGGGGAACAATCTCTGATCCCGAAATTTCGAACAAGTGTCACAATGGCAAAGTGATTTTAATTGAAGTTTTTAACATGACTTTTGTGTCTCACGCCCTCTTAAGTAATGGAGTTTAAGAGGGTGTTAAAAATTGCAGGAATTTCTAAATTATTGTCACCATGCATGGGTACCGAGCAGCATATGTTAGGTGGATATTGCGTGGAGTCAAACAGGAATCTGGAATATGTTGTTTGACAGGTCACATAGGAAGAATTGTTGGTTTTGAGAAGGTAAAGTAAAGGGGGGGGGTGAAACTTTTTTTATTTGGGGGGAAATGATTATTTCTGTTAACTATCAACTATGAACGATGGTAATAGCTAAACTTGCTGGTTTCTATTTTTTCGACACAGAGATTACTTTATTTTCTGCAACTTGTTCTAAAATAGCTTTTTTTTTTTTTTTTTTGAAATTGGTATATAAATAGGAATATGAAATAAATTTTGAAATCTAGCATTCCTAATATCTTACTTTAATTTAATGCTAAAATCTCACTAATCTGCACAAACCTATTTGACTTCCATTTGCTTTCGCATTGCCTTTTACGACAGGTTGAAATGATTCCCTTTATGTACCTAATAAATTCCGAGATTTATTCCTCAACTTAGGTTTCTTCCTGGAATTTCTTATAGACCTTATATGGCGTGGAACATAACTTACTGGACAGTTTAAATATAACATTGATGGACTCCTTACATTACCTTGAATTTTGTATTCACAGAAATGATCGATTTTGAAACTCAAGTGTTGCAATCCTATAATTCAAATTAATAAAGCAGTTTTATAAATGCAAGTAATATTCCATGCCCTATAGAGATTAAATTTACTAAAATAAACACGAAAAAATAGTTAGAAAATAAAACATTGACTTAAATAAATATCACTATTAGGCCCCGGATATAGCGTGCCATGGATTCTCTTTGGATTGTTTGTCATAAATCTGATTATGTGATGGAGTGACAGCCTAATATCAGCCTCCTACCTCGGGGTAACAGAGATGAAATTAGGGATAACAGTTGGAGCAATGGAATGAGACAGGCGAGGGAGACGCGATGCAAAAGTCCCGACGGGAATTGAATCCGGATCACTCCAGATGCTTCACTTTACAATGGTACAAAACAGACCCATTTTTATAGAACTGTGATAAAATACATTTCCATGTAATAAAATCATAAGCCTACAACATATGGTCAATAATAATGACAAAATCAGCTGATGATTTTAATGTATACTCACAGTTCCAGTCATCGGATAGTGTGGATATAAAAATTAATTATAAATCTTATGACATTTGCAAAATTTTAAAGTGTACAGTAAGAGATCTACATTCTTTTGAGTTAAAATAATGTTACAAGCTAAATATATTTGTTTCCTTTAGTTCAATCTGGTATAGCTGGGAAGTTTAAATTTCTTACGGTTTCTGTAACATTTATCAAAGGAGTGATATTTGTTTGCAATGAGATGAAATTTTGTAGTATTATTCATGATTACAGTAGACACATCAAAATAAACACACTTAATATAATTGTAGTTATTTAAACCTCAAAACTATAATTTGAGAATGGGTTAGGTACGCATAAATTTGTTTTTATAAAATTATGAGCTTGATCGTATTTGATTATAAGTGAATTATAATTCACATAATTTTTTTTCTTTCAATTTTCCTTTGAAACAATACGTGCAAGTTAGAAAATGTTGCCGAATTAAGGTGGCAGTTGCAAAAGTGCTGCTACATCAGATCAAAACCCCACCGCACCTAACCAGCTGCACCAGTTTCATTTGAATGAGATGAAGTTAGTGCTGCCTTCTTTTACCGAGTGAGGTGGCACAATGGTAACACGTTTGACTTGTATTCAAGAGGACACAGGTTAGGTTTCAGGTACCGGTGAACCTGATTTCCAAGGTTTCCCGAAATTACGCCAGGAAAATGCTGGGATGGTTCCTTGGCTATTCTAAAAAAAAAAAAACAAAAAAAAAACGGGATTTTAAAGGTTTCTGAACTCATGTGACTCCACATTAAAGAACATTAGTAAAATAATGCAAAATCAACTGGAAAATTAATTTTTGTATATATTTAACAATTATAATCATTTTAACATTAAAACTTGTGCAATGAAATTTCAATAAATCAGATTCAATTGTATGCACTCGCCCAAGTGTTTCTTGTAGTTACAGCAACTCCACGAATACATTTATCTGGAATCAGACAATTTGTTTGCCTACAATCAGAATTTTATCAAACCATTATAAATATAACTGCACGCAAATCCGTTAATGAATATCCAATGCCATACTTTTATCATGTACTGTTGTCTTTAACATTCATTGTAATACGTATGCAGCTCAACATGTTAATAATTAACATAACAGCATTTTGAAATTTGTGTTGCAAATATTAAAATCTTTATATTCATTTTTTAAAAATCATGTTTGCCTATTTTTTTTTATTGCACTAATATTCCATTTAAAATCACCAAGTTGTAAAATGTACAAAAGGTATAGAAACAACTTGAACGTCCTCTCACCGTTTCTGTTACTTTATAATTATGAGCATAAGTCTCTAATGACCTCGTGGTAGAAGAGACGTAAGCTCACTTACCTTACCCAGGAGAAACCTTTGCCACTGTCAACCATTATCACTTAAACGTTAGTATATAACAAAACACAAATGTATCTTAACTAATAAAATTTTGTTGGCTGAAAAATTTTTGAAGTATCTCTGTCAAAATTGGTTTTGTTGTTCTAACAAAATGTATGTTTAAAGGACTAAACCCTTCAAGTGAATGAACAAGATATGCCAGGCAATCAAGTATTGATTTATTCAACGTTTACATGGTTGTTTTGCCATATACTGTCAATCACATATAAGATTGACTGTGCCAAACCTTTTACTCTGTGTATCTTACCCTTAATTTTTTGTTGCAGAGTTCATGGAAATGATGACCGGGGAATAAGGAGCGCTCAGAACGCCCTCGCTGCAAGCTGCCGCTCGTCATGCACAGCCTTGCAACCACGTGACATTGCTTCACAAGCCACGCCCTAGAGCGCGGTGATGTGTACGTGTGTGTGGAACTATTAGTTCCTACTTGAGAACACTACTCCAGCACTCAACAGTTGTAGGCACTCATCACAATAAAGTACAAACTGTGTTTTCGTTGACTACAGCCAGACGTCAGGCTAACATAAATACCCATGTGATTTCATGAGTGAGTAGTTCATGATTTTGGTTAGTCTCACCACCTCTACCCTTTCCAATCCTGCTGTCTGGTGACATCTTTCGCAATATTTTATTGTAACCAGCAGAAGTAAGCATCACAAGGGGGAAGAGAAGCACGTGTAGGTCTGGCCGTGCTATTGGCTGTTTCACAAACATCAGCTACGGCAAGCTTAGTTG